>VDFB02269844.1:0-45788 GCA_007258455.2 Sequoia sempervirens | reverse complement strand
TATGGATGATTTCACTACATATGGTGAGACTTATGAGGAAGCCCTCAACAATTTGGAGAAGGTATTGAAAATATGTAAAGAACACGACCTGTCACTCAGCAATGAAAAGTATTATATGATGATGACACAAGGCATACTATTAGGGCACTTTATATCCAGTTCAGGGATTCAGGTTGATCCACACAAAATATAAATTATATCTACACTACCTGTTCCACAAAAGCAAAGAGATATCAGGAGTTTCCTTGTCCATACAGGCTACTATAGGTGGTTTATTAAAGCTTCAATAAGATTGTTGCACCGCTATTTGTTTTGCTTAGTAAGGGCATTGAATTTGAATGGACATCAGAGTTCCAACACTCCTTTGAAGAGTAGAAGAAATCCTAATCTCAAGCACCTATTGTGAGAGGCCCTAATTAGACCTTGCCTTTTCATATACATACAGATGCTTCAGATTTTGCTGGGTGATCCCACAATACTAGTTTACAATTTTTGGCCAAACTAGACATTGAAATATTTTTTTCTAACTAAATCTTCACTTTCAGGCACCTTTAGTGGCTAAATCGTGAAGAATTTGAAGATGGTGCAAACTAGTGATTTGTCACATTTTGTTTGTAGATTCTAAATATATCTTTTTCAAAAAAATTGGAATTAGATTGCACTTCCTTTTCCATCTCCTTTGAAAACTAGTTTTTTTTTTAGTAAACAACATTTTTAAGGGGTGACACTCACCGTATAATGCATAAATTTTTTTCCATGAAGGATAAAATTATATTTTTTTTGAGTTTAGATTTGTAACTACAATATCTAGTGCTTCCAATTGGTTAGATATTGTTTTATTGAATATTTTTCCTTAATCAAGTTTCGAAGTCAAACCAATTACAGGACATAGGCGGACCGTATAATGCTAACTTTTTTTGTATGTATCAAAATTATTATTTTTTGTTGGATCAAGGACTTCAATATTTGGTGCACTCATATTTTTCTTTTTTTTTTGATAATTTTCTATTTTTCCACATGTGCGAACAAAGAGCCTAATTTTTGGTGAAAACCTATGTTTAATAAAAATAAAAAACAAATACATAATAAAACCAAAACATATTAAAATTATATTCGTTGGATAGCTCGTTCCAAGCAATACCATCATCCAATTGGGTTTGTGAAGTCTCCATTTTCATCCTCAACCCAAGCTTCGAAACACAAAATTTTGGACTTTTTTGGTGTCAGTGGGTGAGAAGGTGGGAAAAGGGGGGTTCGAATCTTTCAAAAAATGTTTTCTTCATTTTTTTGGTGGGAATGGTGGGACCTGGAATTTAATTGGTTTGCTTGAACTAGGGTTCATTCGAACACTTTTTTGGTTCGCTTGAACTAAAGGGTTCATTTGAACCCCAAAAACCTTTTTTTTTTTTGCATGGGGTCATTTTTTGCAACTTTTCCTTCCTCACTTGAATTGTAAACCACTTTTGTAGGTTTACCCTGCTATTGGAGTAGTGTCAGATTAAAAGGAGGATAAGAAAGAGTATGTAATTTACTACATCAGCAAGAATCTTCAATGAGAAGAGTTGAACTATATTGTTACAGGAGATGCTTGCAGTAGTGTATGCCATCAATAAATTTAGGCATTACATTACTGGTTATTCAATTTTTTTCCATACAGACCATACAACCATTAGATACTTGATGAACAATCCAGTAGTTGGGGGTAGATTGGTAAGATGGCTACTCCTACAAGAATTTGACATTACCATAGTGGACAAACTTGGTAAAGCTAATGTAGTGGCAAATTTTCTGTCAAGATTGCCAACACAATCAACTGAAGGAGTGGTGGATGATTCATTTCCAGATGAACACTTATCTGCTCTAAATGTACATATACCCTAATATGTTGACATTGCCAATTATCTAGTAACATGGTAGATTTCACCACACTTTTCTCCAAGAGAAAAGCGACAACTGGTACATAAGTGTTTTCCATACTCTTGGATATTAGGTTATCTGTTTTACACTAGACCTGACAACATCATGAGAAGATGCATAAGGTAAGATGAAAATTTTGATATTATGAAGGCTTGTCATGCTGAGTCATGTGGAGGTCATTTTGCAGCAAAAAGAACAACATTTAAGATCCTCACAACTAGCTATTATTGGCCAACTTTGCATAAAGATTTTGTTAAATACACAAGGAGCTGTGATAGGTGCCAAAGGATGGGAAGACCAACAAAGAGTGATGAAATTCCACTACAACCTCAATTGACATTAGCTCGTTTTGACAAATGGTGTCTAGAATTTATTGGACCAATCTCACCTACTTCCAACAACAAGGAATACATTCTAGTTTGCATTGATTGACTAAGTGGGTAGAAGTAAAGGTCTTGCAATTTTCCAGAGATGGAAATGTAGCTAGATTTTTATACAAGGATATATTTACTAGGCATGGAGTACCTAGAGAAATAGTAACTGATCAAGGACGACAATTTACTTCTGACCTCATCACTAAATTGGTTGAAGAATACCAAATTAGACACAAGAAGTCAACACCTTACCACCCTCAGGCTAATGGTCAAGTGGAAGTCACTAATAGAGAAATTGAAAGTATTCTAACCAAGATAGTGCAACTACATAGGAAAGATTGGATTATAAGGTTACCTAAAGCAATATGGGCATATAGAACAACATGGAAAACCACCATTGGTTTTACACCCTATGAGCTAGTATACGATAAGACAATAGTCCTTCCAATTGAGTTTGAATATAAAACACTAAGGACAACAGTAGAACTGGAAATGGACTTAATAGAAGCTCAAAAAGAAATGTTGCATAACTTAAATCGTATGGATGAGATCATAATGGAAGCAATCCATCACACTGAGGTAGTACAAAAATAAAGAATGAAATGGCATGATCAGTACATTAAAGCAAATGAGTTCAATGTTGGAGATTGGGAACTCCTATTTGATTCAAGGTACAAAGACTTCAAGGGGAAGCTCCAATCCAGGTGGTTGGGTTCCTATGAAATCAATCAATTTTATCCCAATGGAGTAGTCAAGCTACATACCATAGATGCAATCAAATTTTCTCTTCTTGTAAACGACCATAGGTTGAAGCTATATAAGAAACCACTATAGAAAGATGATTTCATATTCTCCCTATTTTAGCAATATGGTGCTCACAATGAACCAGATATAGAATCTGACACACAAAGTGATATTTCAACAACATATGCTACACCAGGCACTTCCAATGACCTAGTGATTGAGCTAAACAACTCAATCCCTGAGATCATTTAGGTTTAATATTTTACCTTATCTCACAAGAACACACAACACAGTTCTAATGATGTTTATAATTTCTCCACCGAGACCTATTTTTCAACCATATTCAAAAGGGTCTTGATGATGTAGGGACTTGTAGTAATAGCAGTCAAAATTCAAAAAGGGTCATGTTGTTGACAGTACCCATAACACTGTATGGCATAGAAAAAAATTCTTTTTTTTTTTGCTACATTAATTTTAGTTCATGCACATACATCTCACCACTTTTGCATGTAATATCCATCATTTCACAATAAGTAACCGCAACATGAATCTTTTATTCTTTTCTACAACTTCTCACTTGAACCATTAAAGCTATCACATCACCAACTAAAAAACATCCAATCCATCCCGTGAATTTGAATTCTCCACCTCGCAATCTATTCACATGCAGTTAATATCAGTCACATCAGTACAAAATCCAGATACAAGCTTTTCAGTTTACACGCGTGGCAATCGGTTATCTTTTCAAGCTAGTACACAAGGTACGCTGTCATAATTAGCATAAATTTCAATAAACTTTCATTATATCTTTCATATTAATTCATGCATGCGAAAAGTCTTACGATGAATTTGCTTACGTATTAATCATACCACTTCCCAATCGCAAGTTGAAGTGCGGCCACTTCAACCATTAAGTTGGGGGAGGATACAACTCATCTGACTTTTTTTGAAATTTTCCACCTAAATCAAATTCAATAGATATGCATGACATGCAAAACCCTCCTAAATTACATTCTATTTTTGTTGCCAATTTCAAACCTTAAGCACTCGAGCTTAGTTTAAACTAGAGTGGAACCTAGAACCTATTTGTGAGGTCAAATTGAGTTGGTACTTAGAAGAGAAGTTGCAGTTGTGGTATGGTAGTAGAAGAACACAAATAAATGACAAAAAGAAAAAGGGTTTTGAGGGTGGTAGAGCGGATTGAGCTGAATTTTCAAGACTAAATTGGATATATTGAGCAAAGAAAAGGTCATAATGGGAGATGTTATCAGGTGGAGCTGACAACTCATAAGCAAATTCTGAGGATGCAATGGTTCTACCCATTTTTACCAGGGTTGGCTGGCTTGATTATTTCCTAAAATTAATAGAATTTAGTGATGATATGACAAGAAGATTTGCAACTACACTTGAGTATGACGAAGCAATGGTGAAGGGATTGTCAATAGATGCATTTGAGACCGCCATTGCACAAGTCATTGGGTTACTGAGAACTGGGGTAGAGTTTCCAGCATGAGTGGACACAGTTACAACGTGGGAGGAATTTTGTGAATGAGGTGAGGAATTAGACTCATCATCACAAGGTACAAAGAGACTCTCTCTTTTCCTTGGTTATGGGTGAATTGTGTTTCCTACATTGTTAGATATATCACCTATGGTGGTAGGAAAAACCTCTTATATATAGTACATTTTAAACTACTTAGTCACTACTGATATAATAAGTTAGTGAATGTACCAAACTTTATTTATAATTTGTTGAAACATATGGCATCATAATAGCAAATCAAAAAAGTGAATATTCTCTATCTCATCACTATTTAATTGCTTTATTGATAAAAATAAGTTTGATGATTTAGTACTCACAAGTGAATCGGGAAGATTTTAAGGAGTGTACAAATATTAACAATTTGTTGGATGCACCTATGGCACCTGAAAATGTAGAACCTCAAGATGAACCTCTAAGGGAAAGCCCTCATGTCTCATATATGGCTTCACCTACCCATAGCCAAGGTGAGCATGAGGAACCTAATGAGCCAGAGTATAGGTCACCTACAATTGAGGAAATTTTCTCTTCTTCAAAATCACAAGGACCCAAGAGTAGGAGAGGTAGTACACCTACATCCTCTACACCCTCTAAAAAAAAGAGAGAAGAAAAGGGATACTTAAAAGAAGAAAGAGGATGTTTCAAAGAAGAAGAAGGGTGTTTAGAAGGAGAAGAAGAAAGTTGAGAAAGAGATACTCACACCTAGATGCTCAGACAAATTAAAGAAACAAGGTGTCATGGGGGGAAACATAGAGAAACCTGAAGAAGAAGAGTAAAGAACAACATCAGGAAGATGTCATATTAGTAGAAATAGACTTTGAAGGAAAGGGAGATATCCCTAGTAATGTAAATATGCTAGTGAAAAGAAAGAGATATGTATTAACAACTTCTTATTCAAAATCAGAAGATATGTTAACTGCTAAGAAAACACAAAAGGAAACCTTGGATAGTCCCATCCATGGAGACTATGAAGGGGAAGGTAATGAGCAATTTGTGGATACATAGGAGATGTATATAGAGGAAAGAGATGTTAGGAAGGAGCTTCAAGAATCCTTGGACAAGATTAAACACTTGGAAGAGTTAGTACAAAGCTATGAACAAAAGGATAAGGAGAGGGAAACAAAAATAAGGGAAATGGAAGAGAAGTTGCAAATATATGGCCACAAGGCTAAGCTTGATTTACTGGCATAGTTGGCCATGACTAAGACTGGGGATGGAGAACTAGTAATACTAGATTAGAAACCTCCTTCCATCGGGACTCCAACTTAGCATACCACCCAAGGTCACTTGGTCACTAGTTATGGAAATTGACTAAGGAGTTTTCACAAGAAAAGGAAAAATGGAAGAAGGGATTTTTTTTTTTATTGAAAAGCATACAAAGGAACTGGAAAAGAAAGACACGAAGTTAAGCAGATCAACAGTTAGGTTGGAGAAAGTAGTAGACAAAGTTGCATAGGTCATCAAATGTAGGCCACTAGCAAGGAAATACGCATTGTTTCTACGGGAAATATTTCTATGTTTTCAATTTAGTGGATTAATTAGTAAACAGTAAGTTGGTATGAGTAGAAAAATTGAGTTTCTTAATGCTTTTGTTGATTCCACACCTGAAGGTCAAGATCAATTGTGTGAATATTATTTACATAATTATGTAGTGCCAAATGAGACATAATGGAATCCTCTAATGTTTGTAGGGGATCTTCAAGTAAGAGCACTTGCATCCTATTATAGAAATGAATAACTCAGGGGTGAAATAATGGAAGAGTATGAGGAGAAAGAGAAATCAATTGCTCTCCCCATAAGGAAAGAAGCTAAAAACCTTAATGAATGGCTGAAACTCATTAATCTTAAGGGTGTGGGCAAGAAAATCATGAAACTCAGGAAGGCATATTATGAAAGAATGCTACAGTTACATGCAAAGAAGATGGAACAACCTAACTCCAAAATTACAGAAAAAAGGAACCTAATTCAATATATAATTTCACCACCATGCTTCAAAGGATACATAGGTACATGAAAATTGGTATTGACAAAGGAGTCTACTGGGTGCCACTCACATTTCACCCACCTATGTTGCTCTATCTAGTTTCATACTAGATTGGGGAAAAGGCGAGGAATGTGAGAGAGCTGAGCATATCAGAACGAGTCAGCTTGCAGAGTATAGAGGTTTTTACTTGAAATAGATCCATGGAGTATAATTAGAACCCCTAGTGTTTTTCTTGGGGGAAGCAAAAGTCTAGTTGGGGAGAGTGATGGGTCTAGTTATTAGCTTATTTTTTGTTACTTTCATACATACTTTTAGACACTTTTAGATATACTTTCCAGACAATGCTCCTAGATATTATACTACCTTTTCATACTTATTATGTAGACTTGGAGATAAAATATAATGATCGAAATATGGTTATGACACAATAGTATTGCATGGTTTATATGAAGATATGTATGATTTATGTGGATGAAATTCTATGTTTTAATTATGATAGTTAGTCTTATATACATGCTTTGTGAAATAACCTTTTTGTAGCCAAGGAGGAACTATAGCATGTAGCAGTTGGAAGTTGAACTCGTAGCAAAAGGAAGACTGAGACAACAAAACTGGGGAGTTCTAGATTAAGGTGAATGTGATAATTGCTAATTAAAGACACCTGTTGGAGATTTAACATGCATCATTACAACTAGTTAATAAGAACTGGAAGAGGAAGACTCCTTTATTGATAGGATTTTGACAAATTTTTGTGTGTTTTACATGCAATCTTGTTTTATAGAGTTTTAGTCATATTAGTGTTACCTATTTTTAGCCACTCTCAAAATAGGTAGAGCTGATTTGAATTCTTCATTAAAAGGTACAAAAATTTCTGCTTAAGTATTCATTACATTCCAAAATCTGATTACTTGTGAATTTCTAGTGTGATTATGCAAAAGTTTGTAACAAAGGAACTCATAAGTTTGCATAGTAATGATGTTTTTATTCATGTTGTAAAAACGGAAGTCCCGCACAAGCCGCGGGAGTAGCCTAATTTGATTTCCATAATCAAATAATGAATACTAGAAAGAAATATGCACAACACAACTGAAGATAATACAGGTATAAGAGGGAAGGTGATTTGTCATTACCTGGAATGATGAATAGTCTCTACACTTAAAGTCTACAGTTGTTGTGTCTTCAGGTTGCAACAACTCCGAGCTCCGAATGCATTTGCAAGATTATAAAAAGGTGGTATTAGAGCAATGAAAAATCACATCCTACCTCATGCCTGCATTACTAATATAAATGTGGTACCTATTCAATTAGGCATTCATCAAATGCTTTGAAAAAAATGAAAATAACATGATCAAAGAGCACGAAATTCAATGGAAGCTTTCAACTTCATTTATTTTGCTAATACATTTTCTTAGTGTGCAGGTACAAGTATAATCATCATTTCAACCAAAAAATATGCTTACGAGTGGTGTGAAATGTGGCTCCCACAAGGGTTGAGCCCATCTCATAAACATTAAGAAGTAGATCAAACTGTAAGCATTGATAATTGATACAATGTAATATTAAACAACATTTAATGCAACAGTACTTGAGGTGCTAATATATCTTCATCATATTGCTTCAAAAACAAAAATGTCAAAGATATGCTACAAGTATATCAAGAACATAATAGAGTAACATAGAGCGACATTATAAATATGTGTCATAGTTGAATGATGCGATGAAAAGAGCCAAACAACTATGGAGATACAGTGACCATAAGCATCAAAAGGGTAGTCGCGTTATGCATTCGTTTAATAAATGTTGAAGAAGCTTGCATAGTCTTCAACATAAAAAGAAAGGGATATCCCTTCTTTATCATTCTCAAGGAGTTTCAAGACAGTGGAAGCAACTGAAAATTTTTAGAACATGTACAACACAACAATGATAATGAACAATTACCAAAACAAGAAAAGTTTCAACAATCATGTCATAGTCAAGAGCTTTATGCATTTCAATATTCACATATCAATGCATTAATAGTAAACATATGTGCAACAATCAACTAATGTATGGCCACTGTTGCCAAGGAACCTGCCAAAATGGGATTCCCCAAAAAATATAGAGGGACTATTTCTGTTAGGGTTTTTGCTATAGTCGACACCATGAACATTTTGAGCAAAGAAAAACAAAACTCTATTGAGTTCTCACAACCACGACTATAATGAATGGAATTTTTTTATTTTTTTTTTAGAAAATCATAAGTAGATTTATAGAATAGAACCACAACTTGGGATAGATGAAATCCACACATATTCAAGTAATGAAATTCTCATAAATGGTTCAGTAAAGTACAACAAATGAAATCCCTCAGAAGAATCATCAGAAAACACAGAGAAAAACTCTAAAGTCCATGGTAGCCACAGGCTTATTTCTAGAATGCAAAATGAGTAAAGTGAAGTGGTGTTTTGACTATAGGAAGTGGAGCTGATTTTGTAAGATGGCGCGATTATTATCAAGGGTTTTGATATTTTCTACACAAAAATCATATGGAGGTTGCGTCCTAAATTGCCATTGTCCATCATTTCACATGGAGAAAAGGAAAATATATTAGAAAATACATTTTAAATACAGTGAAAGGAGGATCAAAATGGCAAGATCATGATCCTACCTAGGCTCTTCCACCTTCAAGCTTCAAGAAATTGACTGAAGGCAGCATAAAATCCACAGGGCAAGCTCCATAACCAGTGTATCATGGCGACCAAGCAATAAGAGCACCAATAGAAAATGAAATACAACAAAAGAGGCATCACATATAATGAAGAATGCATGGGCGCGGCCTTAAAGACCAACATATTATTCAAAGCAATGAAAGGAAGCCACGAAATGGCTCAAGAATTACTTACCCTATTAGTTGGAAGGTTCTTGCTACAAAAGAGGTTAAGGTCGAGTTTCTTTACACTCCCACAAACCCTATTCTCTCCACCATGGCAGCTCAAACAAGTATGACAGAGCAAAATATAGAAATATATTAGAAAATATAGTTAAGGCCGCAACATCAAAGCTTGGGGAAAGCTTTCAACAAAGGAAAATGCCCAGATTTGTGTTTGAGAAAAACTCAGTTCTGCATTTTTTCCTTCAGAATAAAAAATAATAGCCAGAAACAACAAGAATCTTCAAGGAAATCACCCAAATGCAGCTCAAATTGGTGAGCAAGTTCAGTTCAAAACCCTAGTGCTTTCATACATGGCGGCGTTGAGTTCTCTTCCAGTAGTTGCAAAATGAATAATGAACAAATATTAGGGTTCGAGATTTCTTTTACTCAAGAATCCCTAATTCGAATAATGAGCATTTTTGACTTATGTTTTAAAAAATCATTCCATTTTTATTGCCATGGTCTTGAATTTTAAGTCAAATAACCTTGTGATTTGTATGGGGCCAATGAACAAAATTTGAGATCACTAAGGTAGGGGCAATATGTTTGCTTAGTGAGGCTTATTGAGGAATTTTCTAAACATGCCGTGAGTTTGAAGGATTTATTCATTTTATTGCATGATTTTAGGTATAGAATTGAGGATTAGTATTTTTAATCTCTAATAATATGTTTGCATGATATTATTTTTGTAAAGTCAATTAATTAAATGATAATTTATAAATCA
Source organism: Sequoia sempervirens (assembly GCA_007258455.2). Taxonomy (NCBI): domain Eukaryota; kingdom Viridiplantae; phylum Streptophyta; class Pinopsida; order Cupressales; family Cupressaceae; genus Sequoia; species Sequoia sempervirens. Next base: position 35,594 of record VDFB02269844.1, on the reverse strand, counting down.
TTTAATTAATTAGACTCTTTTAAATGCAAACATAAACATGAAGTTAATCCTTAATCATGCATGATCAAGAAGGCATGAAGTTGGAATTTGACTATAGCCTCAAATTGGAGATGCATGTAAAATGCTTATTTTAGATTGTGCATGAGGAGGGAAATATTAAAAAATACTAAAAAAATTTCACTGATGCACAAAGTGGAGGTTCAAAGTTCAGTTATTCAGATCGTGCAAATTATGGAGATTATTGGCACTTTGCTTTAGTTTCATAATAGTTTACAAGATATTATCGTCATGCACGATACAAAAATGGAGTTTCAGTTATCATGGGCGAGTTGATAAAAATGAGGCAGTTTTTGCATGTTTTGGTCCACTTTTTCATAGATTTCCAGTCAGGTCGAGTTACTTTTCAGTTGTGCACAGTGTGATTGCGAGTTTGAGACTAAGTTCACTCATTTTTACATGAGTTTGGGCTATTTTTATTAGGGTTTTCTCTTATGCTCAGATTTCACATTGGAGATACTATTTTCACTTCAGTTATTAGTTAGTTCTATTATTGGCTACTTTGTGCATGCTTTTTGTATATATTGGAAAAAGTTAGTCTTTTTCCTCTAGTTATTGTTTTCCACCTTTGCATTTTGCAAAGAAGACTATCTTGTAACTTAGCATTTTAGATTTAATACAGTTTTACAACTATACAGGTTATCATTTTTGCAGAGTTTTTTTTCTTCATGATATTAATTGAAATAGAGTTCACCTTTCCAATTTTAGGTGTTTCGTATTGTTTAAATAATTTGATGCAATTTTGATGAGTTTCATTTCCAAAACCTTCAAATTTTTTTCTTGTTTACGCATGCATATACACAATTGTAGTTCTTCAAGGTCATTAATTGTGCTCAAAAGTTTTTCTTTTTCCTTTAATTTGTGAAAACTCAGTTTTCCTTAGTAGGAAAAGAATAGCTACAACCTTTTAATGAATTATTCATGTGTTCAAAGTGTTCAAATTGGACTGTGTTAACAATTTTTCTTGAAGATATAAGTTGTGGATCATTCTTATTCTACAAGTTTACCATCATTTAGATGCATCATCGAAGTTTTAATTTTAGTTCATGCATCAGTTCAATCCTTCTTACCCTTTTCTCAAAACAAATTAGTCAAATACCTAATTGATCATCATATAGGAACCAACCTAGAATCTGGAGGTCTATCTTCGCCATAGGAATACCCACACCCTAAAGATAGTTTCCATGTTTCAATAGATTGCTGAATTTAACCATTCAAGCATTCAGGTGCAATCTGATTGACAACAATTAGGATTCTTGTTTCTTTTCAGTTATGGTTTGAACAATTCAATCTTAACTATATGCTTTAATATCTAGGAGTGGAAAGTTAGTGATTGTGGTTAGTTGTTGCTTTGAATAAGACTCCCTCAAGCTTGTATATAGACGATGGTTGAGTCCTTAAATAAGTTAGTTGGTTTTTAGTTTTTCATTATCAATTATTTTCAATTTCAAGACATGATGAATATTCAGAATGATTGAATACAATATGTGAGAAGATCTTATGTAATCTTTCATGATATGTAATGAATGAAGCCAATTTCATTGGATGTGTAGAATCTGTTAGTTATATTTGGTTTTAGCTAAGTGAGAACAACCACTTGAGTAGGCCACTCAAGGTAACTGTTCTTCACTTCATTTTCTAGTTGTTTATTTATGTTTAATAGTTGTTTCTTGTTTATCATTACTCCATGAACTAATTGCAAGTTAAACTAGAATCTCATACTTTTCTTATTGGTAATGAATGTTCATGAGTGTACATGTAATGGTTAACCAGTAGTACTTTGGAGGTTAAATTAGTTGAGTTGTTAGTTTTGATTAGTTTTGAGTTGATATGTAGTGATCTTTTATTTACAACAGTTTAGTTATAATTTCAGCTATAGGTACTCGTAGCCATTAGTTTTGGTTTGTTTCTTTCACTATTAAGCAATTTTGTGATTTTCAACAATTAGAACTTGAGTAAGATAACCTAGGTAGTTTCAAGTCTCTGAAGGCATACATAATGCTGTACCATCATAAGTTTACAAGCCCTGGGTTGACATTTTAATGTAGTCTTTGCAATGTTGAGTGGACTGCTCATTCAGCTAAACCTCTGAATTGTGTAGGTTCTACCAAGTTTATAATACATTAGTTTAGACTCCATAATTATGTTTCTCCTAATACTAATATTCCTCCATTTTATTCTCCTAAAATTTTAAAGATATATGAAAAATGGTTTAAGATCCTAAAAAAATATAGGTATAAAGGAAAATTCCTTGGGCTTCATGAAAAATGGTATAACTTAAAGTATTGAAATAAATGCATAAAATGAATGAACTTAGTTGGAAATCCAATGTAAATATATTGTGGCACAATAGATGGTTGTAAGTGATTCATCAACATGTAGGAAAACTAGATTGTTTCTAGACAAAAGTTTTTAATCCTCCAAGTTCATTATTTGTCACTATGGGTCACTTTTGTGACTATGGAAGTGATCTATGTGAACGCTAGGTTTAACCTGAGTCTACAAATCAAAACTTTATTATAGGGATATGATCTCCACTAAACTTAAGTGCTTGCTTTTTAGTTTGAACCTATATGACTAGTACTAGTTTTGTTTGATTGGTAATGTTTACAAACACTTTTTGAGGAGTTTGCCAATAATTTGTATTCCCTATTGGTTAAGTTCCTAAGATATTGATCTAATGGATTTTGGAAAAAATAAAAATAATAGGAAGCCATGCAAAGAATGCCCTAGATTTTGATGCAAATACATAATACAACACATAATGCTTTGATAATGCAGACAAATATTCAAATGTGTGCTAGATCTTTAGATGCTAGGTCCCTTTTGAAATGAACTAGGTTTAACTCTTAAATACAAATCCAAAAGTGGTAAATGAAATGTTTTATGTTTTGAATTAACACATAATGAATAGTTGGAATGGTTGGATTGACATCATGTTTGTTGGAATGGTTAAATTGACATCATATTCAAATTTAAAATTTAAAAATTTAAAATTTAAGTTGACAAATCACAAAATTTATCTAAATTACTCTTACAAATTATAGATCTAAATTTAATCCAAAAGAATTAGATTGATGATTGAGACCTATCCCTAAAATAAATAAGACATATAAAAATTAAATTATATAAAAATTAGATTGATGGCAGAGGCCAATGCACAACTTCTGACTTGGCAAGTTTTACATCATAAGTTGCCTATAGGGGATAGGATAAAATGTTTGAAAATCCAAGCAACCAAATGTCCTTTTTGTCAGCGGAGTGAAACTATTAAACATATTTTTTGGGACTGCTTTAGAGCAAGGGTAAAATGGAACATAATTTTTGGCCAGTTACCTACTATGTTTGATCATGCCTTACGTTGGAAAGAGGCACTTGTTGGGGTTAATCTTCATAATGATATAGTTGTTGATTCTACGAGACAATGCATTTTGCTACATTTATGGAAAAACAGATGTTTAGCAATGTTTTCTAATCACATTTTGCATTTGGAAATAGATATTTTAAAGTTTTAGTCTGACATCATGTTTCAATTCATCAGTTTATGCTCGCAGTGAAAGATGAGGTTAAAAAATGGTGATATCAATAAACGTTTGGATGACATTAGACATCAGTTTTTGCAGCTACACGTAGGGGATCTTCATGGTGGCAAATATCTACAAAATAATTACAAGTTTAAAGTGTAATGCCCCTGTTCTGTGTAGTTTCTATTTGTATTGTTGGCTGCAAATTGGCTGCTATTCAGAGCTGTGCGACTGTTAGTGTTCTTTCTTATGCTGGGCTTCATCAATAATGGTGAATTTTGTATTGTTGAGTGGTTTATCTCAATTGAAATAGTATTATTGACCTTAATGAATATGTGTAGTGATGATGTTCGTTGTTGGTGTACCACTTTCTGTAGTCCTCTTGTCAGAGTGCTATTTATTTAAATTGTAATTTTTATTCCAACATTTTTCAATAAAAATAAAATAAAATAAAAAATTACAGTATCATTACATTAAAGATAAAGAAATAAGGAAATTGAAAGTAAATCCAAAATAAAGGGGAAAAGGTACGAAGGAATGAAAAGGTCACCATTAAAATTATGAAGCCATTAATCGATACCAAATTATGTCCCTCCATTAGGCGTATGGCCTTTTTCTTATAATTGTGTATTTAATTATTTATTAATCACTAATTGCTATTCGCCTATATAAATTGGACGGAACCGTTTGATAGCCTGCACAAGTCCATTTTCAAAATGGCGCGCTACATGCGAAATTAAAATGGCAGAGATCGCAAAGAAAATCCTATTTGTTCGAGCCTTTAAGCTAGGTTTTAGCATAATTTGAGCATTAATCGTATAATTTTTTAACCGGCTTCACATCGAATCGTTTCAGGTGAAAAATTGTTCAGACAGGGAACGCATTTTTTTCTTCAATTTTATATGAAGAAACAAATAGTGCATAACAATTTGCAAAGAATTTGCAATTGTCTTCACTATATACAGCTTTTCTAGGTTAAATTTTCGCATACGAAGGAAGCTTCGTAAATTTTACCATTCTTTAAGAATTTACAATTTTTTGGCATCGTATACGTATTTACCAAGCTAGATTTGTATAAATAATTGCAGTTTCTTGTTTCTTTTCTTCAGGGGTTTTGAGCTCGCGACCGCAACAATTGGACAGCTAATTTCAAAAATTGTCACGGGTTTTAGCTTTGCAAGTATTGTTTTCTCATTTTTATATTGTGTATTTGGTAAATTTCTTCTGCATTTTCGGTTTGTAGGTTCTACAATTGATCTTTTAGCTATTTGAATTTGTACAGTGTGAGATCTTAGCTCCTTAACGTGATATCTTCAAAATGTTAGCTTTGCTTTTTCGCAGACAGGATTATCTTTATTATATATTTACCTGTAGTTTCATATGGAAAAATGGCAGCCAATTTACACACTTTCCAACATGTATCTACAAATACTTCGAAATAAAATATGTATAAACAATTCTTGACAATCACGGTTGCTATATTTTTACGATTATCATTTGCATGATTGGTTAATTTCTATTGTAGGATCAGAATATGACATGTCTATCGTAATGTATTTGTAAATGATTACCATTAGACTTTGCACAATCAATGCGTCTGAATGTATGAGCTATAGTATGGTGAAACACAGGCCTGTATTGCTAACGAGAGAGCCTTTTATTACTAAAAAAATACTATAGAACCTTGAATCGAACAGTATCAAGGTAATGGAGTACTGAGTATGTAGATTCTTGAACAATTGAATTTGTCGTATAGTGATATAATGCAGATCATAAAATTTCCATAGTCTTTATTTCCCTTCAAATGGAACTGCTATCTCCAACTCACATCGGTCCTCATTTTTCTAGCATTCCTATCAATATAATGATCAATCTTCAGAGAGACATCAAACTAATTTAGAATGACAATCTTCTCGTCATCACAAAAAGATGAGGGCTTGACTTGTGAACCACAGGTAGTTCAAAAGATTTTGCCTGAAGTTCCATATCCCTTATGAATTTATATTGTGGAAATTGACGCGCATTTACTTTTTGAAGTTACAGATTGGATATTTACAATTATGCACTATTCACAACTGTTTGCCATTTTGGTTAAGCTATGCCTAATTACGATTTCGGCCCGTTGATAGTTACTTGAAACCTCTTAGTCAAGAAAGAAAAGGAAATTTAAGGTGGAAGAGCCACAGCTGTTGCTGTCTTGGTCAACCAATGCTCCAAAGCGCAGTCTATAATTTTTTCCTGCCATAATCACTTTAGACAAAAAAAACACAGAAAGTTATACTAGGACATATACTAGGAATGCCCCCTCAGTAATAAATATGGAAGGTAAAGATATTTGTTTAGGTTTACAGCCCAGTGAGACACTAATTTGATGTCTGAAACCTCCCTTGTGGAAGCCTATCTACATTTACTTGAACCAGTCAAAGAATTAGTAGATCTAAGCAAGTCTTGATGACTGATTTGGAGTTACATAAATATTCATAAGAGAGGCTATGCTAAATTATGAGCCCCTCTTCAAAGGTAAACCGTGACTTAAAGTGAGCTGAAAAACTTTGGTAGTTATATCTTGACCACTGATGTGAAATTTCAGCAGTGGTCCGTTGTAAGAAAGATTATGATAAATTAATGAACACCTCTTGAATTGAAAACAAGTGGATTTTTGGATGATGGATTATGGAGTGTGATCTGAAATATTGATGAAAAAACACCAACACAATCAAATCCAGAAATAATATTTGAACAGCATTATGGATTGTGGAAACTTTATATCATTAAACAATATAAAAACTTTGGAAAGTCAATAATTTGTGATTTCGTCAAACCTTTGAAGTGTTCTCAATCTTATAGCATCTATGGGATTATATGTTGAAAACATGTAGCCCATTGCTATAGTGGATATATATTTTGGATGGCCCTTGCATGAAGCGTTTTAGCATTTAAGGGTCCGTTTACAAACAATTCATTGCAGTCGAATTTTTTGTCAGACAGTATCAGATTTGCACCACTTTTTGGGGTTTTAATCCCAACAATTTTAGCCGAAAGTGTAGACAAAACAATCTAAAGTTCATTTTCCTAGCAGCTGGAAATCTTTGCAAGTTTTCCTTTTATATTCCTTTGTTAGGTGGAAAATCCTCAAGCCACCTATTAACAGTTTCATAGCATAGCAATATGCCAACAAGCACATATGCCTCTCACATAGTATGTGCTTATATGGATTTCTTATAAGTTTCTATAGTGGCTAGATGATTTTTTAAAATTGTTAGTCCTTAATATTTGTTTTTGAGGGAGGTGGGTTAGACGCTGCAAGGTTGTGAGTACGGTGGAATCCAACTCTTCCATCTTCGCGCTTTTAGATTTCTTCCTTAGCACATGGCTAATCAAGTAGGGCATTCTCTTTTTTTTGCTCACTAGAATTTAATTTCCTTTGTTATTAATCCAATGGAGTGGTCCTCTACTTTGTCCCTATTATGTTCATTTTTTCATCTAAAGTTTTAACTAGGTGCACCTAGTGGGATCCTTCCTCACGAAAACATGAAGTTCGGTTTCCAAGTAGAAAATGTTTTATTTTTAAGTTGAAATGCAATATGTAATGTGTTTCTACGAGTTTTTGAGATGGTGGGACGGGTTACAGGGGATGGCAATTTTTTTACAAAACTTGGGGATGGCAGGGGGATAGCAGGAAGATGACTATGTATATATTCCTAAAATATATTTGTAAATATATTCTTCAAAAACATGCACATTATTGAATTTGGGGAACATATTGCTGATTTCCTTCATATATATCTCAAATTAGAGTTCATAGATAAAAAATACTGTTGTGAGTTTTAAAAGGACAAAAAAACAAGATTCTCTTTAGAGGGCCACGCTAACTCTATAAGGGCTGGCCTGGTGAGATTATGAGCAAAAATGCCATATCGTACAAGGTAAAATCAATGTTATTTCACATTCATTCACCCTTTACAACAGGTAACAGAAGAATAAACACAGTTATAGCAGCAGATAACAGAATAAAGGCTTAAAGAGGCATCTCCTGTAAAAGAACTGCAGGAGTAGCATTCAAGAAGAAGAAAATGGTGTTTGAGAATCAAGCTGAGATAGAAATAAGCTCCCATAAGAGTCAAATAAGATTTTTTTCATGTTTAAAAATTTCTTTTTTCAGAGCCTTTTTGTAGGGGATGTGAGGACATCCCCAATTTGCCTTGGCGTCCCCCTTTAGGGAATGTTCCCAGGAATGTACACCATAGCAAGGGGGTGTCCTCCGGATGTGCCCAATTTTTCTCCACAATCTTAGAAGAAAAGTGGGGCATTCTGTCCGTGCCCCCATCCCCGAAATGCCCCCCTTCAGGAAATGTCTGAAAACCCATGGGGATGTGTCTCGACTCTCCAGGGAACACTGAATATGTACTATATGAGAGTCTAAAAAGATTTTATTCACAAGGCTTGAGGCTCTAACATTTCTCGTTCAATAGAAAACAAAATCACCTCAATGAATGTAGCTTATCTATACAAGAAATGACTCCAAGGTGTCTCCCTTCAATGGTTTATTGAACCACTTGACTAAATGCATTTTATTTCCAGCTGAAAGTTGGCTAACCTACTTGTCCATGATATTAAGTGGATCGTGCTCTCCTTTTCCTTTTTTTGAATGTTTGCATATATATGTATAACCATAGAAGCAAGAGCTGTAGGTAATTGCGATTTTTTCCCTTGTGGTTCTCAAATGAGTTGATCTAAATTGAATTTGTAAAGACTTAGTTAAAGCTATCAAACCTCGATCAAAGTTAGCTCAAACTTCTGTATAGATGATTGACACATGATTAATTTGTGATCTTGATCTGAAAGAACCATGCCCTTGACTTGAAAACTCAAGGAATCAATATATAGTTATTTTTGAGCTTTTGCAATATTTTCTATTTTTGTTTTCTTTAATTGTCGTCTTTTTTGAGTTTTTTCAGAAGTATCTTTCTTAATCATCAAGTTTTTTCATGGTGAAATTTTATCTTTTTTAATTGTTAAGTTTTTTTGAGTGTTTTCTAAGTAAGCTCTTTAGTTTGACTCTTTAGTCATTGTAGGTCAATGCTATTCAAACTTGTTTATGGTAGGTTGGAATTGTAATGGTAACCCATATGTTACTTCATTAACCATTACAACCACTAAAAATAGACCACAATTTTGAGGCAAGAGGTTTGTGCACTTGATTGCAGAATTCAAGCATTGGATTTGAATAGATAAATAAAACCTATTTTGTTATGTTATTTTTGGCATTGACTTTTCTTAATAAAGTATTGGCATATTATGTTCAATCAAAGTAGTGTTGTATATTGTGTACTTTCAAATATTTTTATTTGGTCATGGTTGGTCTTATTGGTTGGTGGATATGTGTCACGTGGTCATCCAACCAACTTGCAACTTTTGGTTGACTTTATGTTAAGGATCAAACAATACTTTGGTATTTTCCTTAGTTGTAATCGAGAATTATATAGTGTAGTTCTATTGATGCATTGTGAAATTTTTGTTCCTTTGTTTAGTTGTTTAGTCAGCATTCTTTAGGAGTATTGGCTGGTTTCTTTGTGCATATATTTGTTCAACTATTTTTTAGTGTTGCTAAGTTAGGTTTTGATCAAACATCATGTGCTAGTTGCTTCTACAAATTTGTGTCATTAATCAAGATGGATTCTTAAGAGTTATTAGGAGAGGTACTAAAGGGCAGAGGCTTTGAATGGAGAAATAAATCAACAAAGACAAGATCAATGGGCCAAATATTTTAGTATCTCACATTGTGCCCAATGATATTTGTGATGATTAGTTGTTGAACGAGCACACTAGCAATTCAAGGGGCAATCTGCCTTATATCTTAGCTTATTGTTTCTTTTTGATGGAAGATTTCATGAAGAATGAGAAGAAGGTGCTAGACAATTTTTTTTTTTTGCTTTATGTTTACCAATTCAACCTTTGACTAGAAGAACATGAATGATGAAAATAAAAACTTCAACAATGTTTATGATTGTAAGTCTTAATTACGAAATCATTTGGGGCATTGTTACTTAGGGACATGGTGTATAGGGACTAGCATGGGGATGTGGATGGCAATCAAATTAGGGTTTGCGAGGAAATGAACAAGTATACAACTATTTCTTGTGCAATATAGTCACCTAAAACTTATAATAGAGTTTCTTTCCAACTACATTTTGAACTTGAAGTGATAATGACTAAGTAGTGTAAGAAGTGATAAGGCTGAAACACAATCACAAAAGTGAGATAGTTGGAGATAATTAAAACTTGTTCCTTCCATACAAAGGAAGTGTAAATCATCTTTTATGTGATGAGTTGCAAATGTATTTGAAAATTTTGAGCTTTCTTATCTTGAGGGGAGTTCTTCTTTGGGAATTTTGTCTAAAGTATTCTCAAATAACAAAGGGAACATTTACGAATGAAATATTAGAATATTTAAAGAATTCTATTTTGTTACAAAGACAGGATAATTGTATTGACTCCCATGGGTCTTTCATCCCAAGTATGTTTGAGAGTGAGCAAAAAGTGTGGAAATATCTTAATGAAGATGAGATTGACTAGATTGCAAGGATTGTTCGAGGCTTGTTACAATGTGAGTTGGCACATATTTGGTTGTGCTCAAGAAGGGGCATGAGACAATCTAACATTATGGGAGAAAAGGAGAATCTTGTAGGTGTACAAGTACTGAAGATAGAAATAGGAGTGGTTGAAGGATCATGGAACAATTTTTATAGAAGCAATTTTTTTTTGATGCCACCTCCTTTTGTTAGCCAAGCATTAGCTAAATTCCATGGGGACAAGTAGAAAGATCTTGTTTGACACTATTGCACATGTAAGATTATCTAAATGGAAATTATTCAATTGCTTGAGAGTTTTTAACCCATATTATTTGAGGCATCCCTCGAAGAGGTAGTTGTTGACTTGTACATGGAGTAACCAAGAGACATATTCTAGACATGGGAAGAATTGAAGAAAATTATAGTTGTTGCATATGGATAATATTGTTGTAGAGGTTTATAACATGGAGAAAGGAAAGTAAAAAACCAACTCGCTTATCTAAAAAATCACTAAAATTGTTGTTTGGAAAGATTGAGAAGGAACTAATAGATGGATTGAAGAAGAGGTGATTTATTGAAGAACTTTTTTTTGAAACTCAACAAGGAGATGAAGTGGTAACCCCAACCGCATATCAAGAAAACTTATAATTGGGTTACAAACGTTTAAACTAGAGACAAGACTAGTGTGAGACCTTGAGCACTAAGCTTCTAAGAAACTTGGATGGAGACGAAGATGAAGATGGAGAACATTAAATATGTGTGGTGTATGTTACCTAATTTTCACTCTACCTATGTGCATCGACCTAGTAGACATTTATTAATCACCATGCAGTAGCATATCGGTCCAATGGATTGCTCACTCAAAACATGCTGTTGCACTATGTTGTCATCAGTGTTGTCATTGATGTCAACCTCTGGTATGGATATGTTGAGAAGGTGTGTATGGTATTGAGCAAGTGTTGTAGATGCAATAGGGTTACTTGGTTTCCAAGTGCTTTTGAGAAAATTTGCATAAAGATTGTACAAGGTGACTGGGAAGTGTTTTGTATTTTGCTCCACATTTCTTCATTCTTGAAGATGAGCTTGTGTGGTTTGAAAGTGATGTTTAGAGATCTTTGAAGGTGTTATATCCAAAGTTTTAGGTTTTGGATCGTGTGGTAGTAGAAGATATGTTTGACAGTGCTGGATTGTCTTTGGCTTGGGAAGAGGGATATGTGGGAGAAATGGAATTGCTCCTCATTTCTCTGCGCTAAATATTCTTGTCTTGCGGATTTGGAGAACCCTAAATCAACTTTCATGACATATAAGGCCAGTCAATCTTTCCGGTACTGAACTGGTCATCCATTCCATATCTCAGCATGTTCATCGGAATCATCGACCATCAGAGATCTCAGATTAGAGCACTGAGGGTCAAACTGGAGGAATTGAAGAACACCCAAGAAAGTGACTAAGTTTGGTGAAAAATGCACCTTCTTGGGAAAAGGCGCCCAAGAATTAGAGGCATCAGACTTAGGTTTTGAGCTTTGCAACTCCCAAGCACACTTCTTTATAGTTGTTTCATCTCAGCAATGGATCTATCAGCAACACTTCAAGATCAGCTGAGCAACTAGAATCGGGAATCAAACGTAGGCATTTCGTCACGAAAAAAAGAATAAAAAGTGTTCAACTCCTAAACTTGGACGCCTAAAGTCAAAGCAAGACTAGTTGACTTAAGTTAGGATATTTTGAAGGCCTTTCATGTCTAAAACGTCCCTGAATTGGTGGAAATCAGTTTTGTGAACTCCATATTAGGGAAATTAACTCCTCAATCATGTGTTGGTGCCCAAACTTGATGCATTCAACATCAAATGACATATATCAAGCCTAGGCGTCATAATTCATCATTTTCTTTGTAGGTTGAAGCTCAAGAACAAGCATTTTTCTCCTCCAACGTTTTTTGAAGATCTGATAGAGGATATTCTCAGTGTTCTTCGTATTTTCAAGAATAAGTTGCAAGGAGGGACAGTTTATGAAGGTCTACATTTCCAAGCTTGATTTTCTTGAAGATTCAGAAGGCAATTTATCAAGGTTTTCAACCAGGCATGATGTTCTTGAAGGATCAAAGAGGTAGTTTATAACTTCCAAACTTCTTCCCCCTCGTCTTCCTCTATTCTTGTCTTAGATCTTCTTGAATGTCCAAGTACACATAATTTTTTTCGCAGATTTGGTCTTTTGGGTATGCTCAACATAGCATATTCAACAAAACCCATGTGCCAGATTCTCTTAGAAAAAGTAGCCCTGCTACCCCTTTTTTAGGGTTTCTGGAAAAAAGTCGCAATTTTGAAAATCTGACAAACTGGGTTTGTTTAGCTTTGAAGTGCCTACAATACCCATGTGTTAGATTTTCCAGAAAAAGTAAGCCTCTAGTGCCTCCAAAACCTCGGCCCGAAGGGTTCTTGCATGTACAAGAAAAAGTGACTTTTTGGATTTTTTGACGTTCTGGGTTCACTTAGAAAATTATTCCCAAGAGAACCTACGTCTTAGAATTTTTCATAAAAATGACCCCTCGGCGAGGCTATTTTTAGCTATTGCAGAAAAAGTTGTCTAAACATATCCATGTTTACAGTCAATAGTCGAGTTCTTTCAGAATACAGTACTCTCAAGTTAAAATCAAGACCAAAATAGTCCTACTTCACGACTTTCTGAAAACACTCGACACGGATGTGCTTCAAGTGAAGCCCGTGGTCAAGTTGGATGCATTGGAAGGTGTAAATGACATCAATGTTCAATGGATAGTGAAAATGCGGAAGGTAGTCATTCCAAACACAGAGCCGCCATTGGTTACTACCACACTACCTTCCACACTTCATGTCAACAAGATTGGATGACGTGGCTGCAAAGAAGATAGAATATCAAGAGCAGATTGCGAGTGGTGAAGAGATGCTAAGGCGACATGTCATCATCCTGTGAAGCATTAGTTGCCCAGAGGTAGAAGAAGTCAATGACTGGATAGAGGAATTGTTGACTAGAGCTGATAAGGTGTAAAACACCCAGTTAGGATGTCCTACCCCTCCAAAATAGCATTTATGACAAATAGGAGTTAACTTGATGCCTCTTTCCAAGTTAACTCACTGTCCCACTGATCATGCATGTCTATTTCCACTAATTATGGATGTCTATTTTGGATTTCCACTAATTGTGGATGTCTATTTTGGAGGCACTTTTGTATTTGGAGTTCTCTTTTAGTTTAGTTTTAGTTAACTGAAGTAGATTTCCAGTTAACTACTAGGTTACCTACTTTTAGACATAGGAATAAATCTTGCTGATTGATTCGCAAGAACTCAGTGTTAACTCAAGGAGATTTTAGGGTTGCCTACTCCTTTGAGTTTCTATAAATAAGAGCCTTGAGTTCATTATATTTTAACTTTACTTCATGGCAGCAAAACGCTGAGCTAAAAAGCCTTCAACTTTGTTCGCTTAGTATATGTTCTTGAATCGTATTTGTTATAGTTAAACGCCAAGTACAACTTGCATTCTCTCTATTCAGATAGGTGTGTTCAATCCATGTTCATGTATTCTTGGTTGATCGCTTCATGTGTGATTGTCTCTTTGACACAAGTTGCTGTCCCAAAGTGTAATCTTTGATCGAAGTTGGGATAATAAATCAAGAGAGCCCTGGGCCTTTGATCTAAAAGTCTCAAGATTTGTCATTGTATGTTATTCTTAATAATCTTTCTTTTGATCTACACCTCGGAAAGAGCATTGTCTCTCCTTGGGAATTTAGAGAGTAGGATTATCGTTATTTGTTGTTTCTAGTAGTCTACCTTTTAGCGTACACCTTGGAAAGGACATAGTGCCTCCTTGGGAATCTTGAGATCTAGCCTACCGTTTGAAGATTACTCGTGTGGATTCTATTTCAGTGTAAATTTGGAAGATTAGAGCCTTCAGATGCATTCTGAGAGACAGTTCGTCTAAGTGATCGAACCTTTCCATTCCCGCTCCTATATTCTCTTGCTCTATTTATCTAGAGGACATAGGATAAATTAAAAGTTAGCTTAGTTGTAGTTAAGATTTGCAGAAACCAGAGAAAACCTTAGTTGCAACACACTGTGCTTTATGCACCCTTGTGCCCTATTGATGCACCCTTGTGCCCTGTCGCTGAGTAAAAAAATAGGAACATTACTTTACTTTTTATGCAAACATCAGCAAAAAGAGGGAGCTTCCCCTCCTAATTTGAAGAGCAGTCATTACACACTTTGCATAGCTGTCCGTTTCCAATAAGCACTCTAGAGGTGCTAATTGAAACGCCAACAAGGATCTTGATGATGAATTGCATATAAGAATTTTAGCATATGCTAGATTGGCAATGGCGAAGTGTGAAATGTCCCACCCCAAGTGGACACTTACTAACTGAACATCTGCCTTGTGAAGTTTGTTTGTTTGTATGTGTTTGGTTTTGTTTTGAGATTTTCAGAGATACATGCTAGGTAAATGCAAATAACATATACAAAGCCAGATGAAAGGAAATACTGAAATATTTCATATCAGATTATTGATATCTTTTGCAATGGACAATACATTCAAGTCAGATCCTCATACAATGCTTAATGAACCGCTTTACACCATATCCGGAAATTCCAAGACATTATATGCAGGTCTGTAACTTTGTATCAGCAAGTTGGTACACCATTGAAATGGATGCCAAGCTCTAGGTGTAATGTTCTCTAGCTCCAAATTTGTTACACCCTGATTGTATAGCTACTACTTGTTAGTACTGCATAGGGTAAAATGATTGTAAAGAGAATTCAGAAGATGAATAAAATATGCTGTTCCTTGTTATCAATATGAGTGTTTTCACATTTAATGATTGTCTCATTTAATGTTGCTTCAATTGATGTTATCCATGGTGAAATATGCATTATAAGGATATTGAATTGTGATTATTCTAACTTGAGATGTTTATGTATACTGCTAATGTTATGAACATTTGACTGCCGTGAGATTATGTCAGTGGATGCAGGTATATGAACCATTCCTCCAAGCGGAGGGGAAATATCACTTAGGAGAGGAGCTTGGTCGGTTAACCGGTAAAGTGAAGTATTTGAGCATACACACACATCACCTTAGATTGAGTGAACTGAGTCAGTTGTGTTGGTTATAGGTAAGTCATCCTTAGCTTATACATTTGCATTAGGAGTCTTGTCTACTTCTGTGTGCTTTTATGAGTGATGTTTATCTATGTATCTGTCTTGTGATATTACAATCATATGGATATAAGGGATGTAGGTGAAAGTATGTTTATATGTATGCACATACGTGTCAGGAGGATCTATCGACACGTAAATGCATATGTATAGAGATACCACACTTACACACCTATCTCTATGATGGTAATGTTAATAGATGTAAGTGTATTGGAAGTGGACATATATGCATACATATAGTATATACACATATCCATATGTATATACATATCGATACAATCGTATGTTGGCTAATGGACATGCTCATATAGATGCATCGATATGGTATACCTACACATATGTGTAAATAGAGGTATATATAGGTATATATATGTATATATGCACACATCTTGCATTATGTGGATATTAATAATATTATTATTATTATTGCTTTACGAATTTACATATATATATCGGATGTATGCTGACTGGCTCACGATATATATGTAGTGGGATATATATATATATAGTAAATATAATACACACGTATATATATTATACCGTGGTATTTAAATATATATATGTATATTATTTAGGAACTATATATATATATATCATATTTGGAAATTGAGTTATTTCCTATATTGATTTAATATTAATCTCTTAACTTTGGAAATCGAATTATTTCCTAATTGATTAAATATTAAATCATACAACTTTGGGAAATCATATTATTTCCTATTAAATTTAATATTCATCATTTTGAACTATGGGAAAACAAATTATTTCCTATTCAATTATATTTTCATCATTGAAACTATTGGAAATGAATTATTCTGAATCAAAATGTTTTTAAACGTTAAAAGTTCGAAATAAATCAAAGTGCATGATGTATTGTGGCTAAATATTTGAAACTGGAACAAGCACAACAAATCTCACAACTTGGAGATATGCGCACAGGAAAGAAACGACTATAAGGTGTTTTTAACCATGACTGAGTCAAAATAAAATCCAATGCAATTAAAGAGGCTTGTCGACTCAGCCAGTGGGAAGGCTATGTGTTCAAAAATCTACAATGACTTTTTCTTAAAGACCTGCCATAATATGAAATTGGCACCACATTTGAGAACAATCCTGTAGGTGTCGATTGGCATAATTTCTCCATGTGGTTGGAATTAGTCTTCATTGTGCTATCAAAGATTGGAGAACGACTCACCTTGCTGAATGCTATGTCGGGAAGGGAATTGTGCCACCTTCTGGTTTGAATGCTTCAAACAACAGTGGTGGAAAACCACATGCCATGACTATAGGGAATAGAGAGGCTGGGCTCACTATAAATAGTTGCCCAACTTTCCTATTTTGTACCAATTCACTCATTCAAATTTCTACATTACTCTTTTCACTTCATTTCATTCACAGCTTGTTATTACCAGTCCGTGTTATTTGCTGTATGCGTATTATTTGAGTGACATTTTATAACAGCCAATTACCATAAATCTGAGGGATATTTTATATAGTCATTCATCATAATTCTGAGTGACTTTTATTCAAACTGTGTTCACATTTCTAAGAATTACCTTAATTTGGAGAGAAACGTATTCAACCCAAAGAATACGCCAGTTCTGTTACTATTTTTGAGGTGCTGGGATTGCTGGAATAATCTAGAAGTGAAGGCTGCATTGTCATCACTCTGAGGAAAAGTGTCTACAGGCATGGGATATTCTTCTACTATTCTTTTACAAGATTTATATGCTGTTTGAAAAGTATTTTCTGTCTGTGTATCTGTATGTATTCTGAAAAAGGAAAATGATGCATCTTGGTTGTTTTATACATTGTTGTATGATCTCCATATTAGGAGAATACTGTTTACATTAGTTCCTATTTACTAGGGTGAAATGAAGGATAGAGTCAAGTAAAGTTCAACCAGCTAAGTTATTAGGTTAACTTGGAAGAGCTTGTGTTACTCCTAGGATAAGATTCCAGTATGGGAAGGAACTTGTGAATTTATTTGTTATGCTGATTCATTTCTAGTAGCTTAGAATGTTGTAGGATGTCTGGGATACAAATTATCCACTGAAGGACAAAACCTATGCGTAATGTAAGATAGCCCTAAGTCAAATCGACCCTGAATAGTGTATGTGATAGACGACCCTCAGTAGAACATATTGAATGAAACACTTTGGCCAAAGTAGTGCAAAGTACGACATCCACTTAGACTGTGTAATGCTTGAGACTACACTGTTAGTTCATTGTGATCCTGTATTACATACTAGTTCGAGAGTTGCCGTATTGCACAGGATCTAGTTATGTAGGACACAACACTATGCTTTGTTGGTTAATAGTATCGGTTACTCTATGAATCTCTTCGTCAAAAGGAAGGGCCATCTATCGAATGATAGATGTGCGGGGGATTGCATTATTAGTCCGTGGTTGGCGGAAAAGCGTCCGAGTGATGTTTCTCCTCCATAGCAGGTGACTGAAGAACCAAGATTTGAAAGGATGGATTCTTGGACCTTCTTACTACTATTTGTTCAAAAGCTTTATGAGCTATGTATGTACTTGTATGCTTTCTTACTCTGATGTTTATTTGAAAGAAAAAGATTACTTGTTGAATTATATTGTATCACGTTTTGATATTTTCAAAAAAAGAACATAATTTTTTTAGTGCAATGGCTTATTACTCATTACCTTTACTTGTTTGGCGTAAAATTAAGAAATTTTTACTTCAAGAAAGGGTTAGTACATTACAAAATTGATGCCAAACGTAAACCTTAACCCAACCGCCCTCAATGGAAATGAATAGATGCAAATACCTTAGGTGTTTGAGCCTCAAGCTCACACGCCTCAACCAAGGGTATGGTATGACTTGCAAGGATGGAGATTAGTATGGCCTCCAGAAACCCTTGCAGCAATGAATGTTGATGATAGCAATATTGACAATGGTCTCCAATGATTGCTTCTTGATGATCTGCAATCTGCACTTCAAAACCCTTGAATTTTTTGAGATAAATCCACCAATAAGCTCAATGAGACTTTTGAGTTAAAACCTCTTGTGATTGCAAACCTTAGATGCTCTTTCACATCCATAGTAAGCAAGAATCCAAGAGAAACTATGTTGTCAAAGACCAATTTGTTGCAACAAACCCTAGTTTACTTCTCTCCTCGAGAAATCTCTAAAAAGCATAAGAGTTGAATGAATGAAGAGAGCTTTTCTTCAAACCTTATATACCTCCTTGAAAAGCATGAATTCCAAAGTTGCTTTTGCTCATAAAATTATATTATTAAATTTGCTTTTGTTGACTTTGGAAAATGACTTAATTTAGGTGCCCATTCCAACCTTTCTATAATTTGAGTTTATGTCATTAAATATCCCCTTATAATATAAAGTCAAATAAAACATTATGATATGCACTTTATAATAATTAATTATTATTAAAGTCTTACTTTAATAATAATTAAAATAACTTAACTCCCTCAATAATGATTATTTCCTGATTTCGTCAGTGCTAGGAGGTAATCCACTGAACCCACTGGTCACCTAGGTGCCTTACCAAAAATAGTAAGGTTGGCCTTTATCACTCAACTGACTTACTATAAATTGTAAGTGCATCAAAACAGAGCCATAAACCTTTGAACAACATTGCGTCTTAACATAGCAAGGGTTAGGAGAGATTAACACTACAAATTGCCACCTGGAGAGCGGAATAACTCTAACACAGGGCCCTCTAAACAACATTATTAGCCTACAAGGACTAGATAATAGGGTAATCCTCCAACTTTGATGCTCTGAAATATTCCGAGCCAAATTTTTTTCGTTTTTCAATTTCAAATTACAAAGCAGTGCACCCGTTAAGGTTAGAGGAGAAAACCAAAATGTGCAAGAAAGCAACTCTAACCAGAATGGCACCGATGATGGCGAGCATTGGTCAGAGGATCTAAATTGAACTGCTTATGCTGTAACTCTAACTAGTATGGCGCCGATGATGGCGAGCATTGGTCAGAGGATCTTCTACTCTAAATACAGAAAGGAACTCAACGTCAAGTATGTGCTACCCAATCCAATGCGGAGTGAGGGGCGACCATATGACGGAGTGATTACAATAACATTGCTAGAAAGAGAAATGCTGAAAGATGAAACTACTCGACACCCAGAATGTGCTTTCTACCCAAACTGGGATAGTAGCTACCATAGGGCGGAGCTGTCACTATTACAATAACTTTGAATGAAAATGAGAGCACAACCAGATTTGAGCAATAATGAAATAACTGCCAGTACGACTGTCAGTTTTTACAAATAAGGAGCTTTTGCCTGCCAATATCTTATGAAATTAAAGGATCAGCATTACATCATATGGAACCACCTTTACTTTTGAATAGTAATACCAAAACCAAACGCTTTCAAAGATCAAGATACAGATTTCTGATCTCTGTTACAAATCTGCTCATTAAATGCATAAACAGCAGTCTAAGAAATTACTTAAATGCTCATATCTTCCACGTATGACCTCCGATTGACTAGAGATCAAATGCACTAAGCCTTAACCAAGGAGACGCCTAAGATGAGACACTGAAAACAGATCTAAAACCCACACATGAATTATGCACGAATCCCAATGTCATTAAATGGTACGGCCCAGCTGAAGAATTCGACTTGGCATTAAAAATTCAATACACAACATTAAAATCTGCAAATGGGAGAATATGGACGCCTAGGTCTAACAATGACAATGGAATGATACCCAGAACTATATTTTTGTCTTTTTTTGAGTTATGATTAAAACATGAAATCTGCTGTCTTAAATGATGCTAAAATGCTGAAAACACTAATATGCTAAACAGATTTATCAATGCAATAAGCTAAACACAATGCACGAGCTAGATGCAACTCACAATACGAAGATTCACCACTAGATGTTGTCTTGCAAACACGAAGTGATGCCCAAGCTAGGAGGCCTTCATTCCTCGAAGCAGTTCCAGAGCCAATCCGGCAGCATAACAGTATAGTCGACCAAAGATCCCAAATAATGTTCCAAGACTCCTCTTTATAATCCTCCAGTTGACTTCTCAAAACCCTAAAATCCGCTTTTAGGTCAAAACCCCTAATCTCCTCAAGAAGGGCGTACTTTCTCTTCAAGGCTTAAGATTTGACATTTTAAATAAATAACATGCTTTGATAAATGCGCCCTTCAAACCTTGCTTTGACTTAGGCAATAATTAAAATAATCTTTTAATGAGGGCGCCACCCTCAAAGACCCACTTTTAAAAACAACATTAAGTCATTAAATCTAAGCCAAGGGGTCAACGTTAAAATATAATATTTAAACGTGACCTTTTTAATTAAATGACTTAACTTATCCTTTCGAATGTGCCCTGAAGCCAATACTGAGCAAAACATCTGACCAAACTGAAGCAGGAAGTCAACTGAGCTGAACTCAACTGGAAAGCTGCCAAAAATAGAATTTACTAAAAATAGTAAATTCCAGAAAGTGCTCTGAATGCCGAGATGAACCTACCACTGCGAAGCTCTCTGAAAACCCATAAAGAATCCGCCATTGAATCCACCATCTCTGAGCAATGACCTCAAAAATAGGAAACCCTAATTTTACCTTCCGACTAGCCTTCGGGTTTCCAGAAAAAAGGCCAACGGTCACATGAACGATCAGGTTTGAGAAGGGGACATCACATGCTCGCCAAAAAAAGGGGACATTACCGTCCGCCCTCCTCAAAATTGGTTGTCCTCAAGCAATCTCAATTGAACTGGAAACACTACTCCACCAGAAGCCCAAGGGAAGAACTGTAGAATGACCCACATATCGCCAAACAACTCTAGCAGCACCAACATAAGCACAACTGCGCAAGGATAAACATCATACCAATTGTCCAACTCATGCGCACAAGATTTGTGCATCGGAATCAACTCATGTACATGCGGATCAAAGGTGAAACTACATGAAAACAACAACGAAGTACACGCTGTAATATTTATCAACAAACCTTGGCTAGAATCTTGATGCACAAGGAGGATCCCATAGCAATTTGTGGAGTGATCAACAATATATCCATTGAATCCATAGGGTTGGAATCAAACTATGCTCAGCAACACCACAAGCAACTACCCCAATGTAGGACAATCTACTAATCATAAAAGCAGTGCATAATATCCCTAGATCCCTAACCCAAAATGGAAGTTTTCCATGCATATCACCCTCTGAATTCCACTGCACTATTTTAATATCAACTTCACCATGCTGAGAGTGGTGAAGCAACAAATTAGGATCCATTTGAACTACAGTGCCAAACCTGTCACCACCTGGATCCCAACACAACCACCACTCACATCCATCAACCATGAATAGGTAAGAATATCTCAAAGTGTCTGCAACACACAATCTCTCTCCATCCTCTGCTAACCACCTATGGATGTGATGACTATCCCTCAAGGGTGTTGGAAGATATGTAATTGCTCCTTCTAAATTGCCAATATGAAGTGGAACAACACCCCCAAGACTGCAAGACTGTCCAATGGGAACACAAATGATGCCAACAGGAACATAGAATGATGGAGAATCATCCCTATGCTGTTCTCCCAAGTCAAGCAAATGACATAACTCTCCCCCTTCACCTCAGAAAGAACTAACCAAGCCATCATGCCTACTGACACCACATCCTCCCTGAAACCAAGTCTCCAATGGAAATTTTTGAGACAATGAAGTGGCAAACTTTGTCAGATACATATGAGCATGATGGAAATTGGATCTTTGATCCTGCAAGCAACCCTCTGCAAGTAACACAGTCTGACACCTACAGTCTCTAGTTCCATCTTCTATAGATGGTAACCTTTCATCCCACAATGGATGATATAACTCCCGAGCCAATCCACACCTACGCATTATCAAGTCATTTGTGTGTGGACTAAAAGAAAAGTGATGAGCACTCCTAACTATGCATTCAAGATAGAATGCACCAGCCTGCATCAATGGCTGATCATCATAGTCATGGGGAACACACTCCTCATCACTCTCATCTCCCGAATCAGAAGATGGCTCATGTCTCTGATCCCGAAAGGCTAATTGGGTAGATGCTTAGATGCCAACCTTCTTTGCGTACCCAATAGCATAATCTCTATCATGAAGCAAATGGAGGTATTTTGATTTTATTTCCTCCAAAGCGCTCTTGATAAACCGCAAACTACGAATAGGAGTACTAGTTGAGACCCCATACCATCACTCTTGAAATTTTGCTAACCAAAGGAGGTACTCGACATGCTTATTTGTGCAATAAAATGAGATAAGGTTTGATCAACCTTCTCTCCAGTGAGCTTCAATTGATCCCTCCATCTCTGTGGCTCAATAGGTTGTTGACCCAAATCAGTTGCATGGGATGAAATCTATGATTTGCTTCCAGGAGAGGGAAACAAATCAACACGAGTACTGAACTCCCCACTAGATGATGCCCCACATAACTCTTGTGAAAAAGACGGGACAGCGTTGTGATCAATCACACAACTCTCTGCATCACCTAAAATGGGACTAGCCTCAGGAACACTAGATGTAACACATTGTTCCCTCCTAAACTCATCCAAAGGACTCATCCCCTCTGTGTCACCTGCACCTGTAATTGAAATGGATGTTGCCACATCCTAATTATGCACATTATCATAATCCATGGATGTATGCTCATCACCAACTGCTGCCATAGATATTTGAATTGTATCTGTGGGTGATGAAGATTGCATTGAGCTCAACTCAAGGTAATCTCATAAATCCGTGACTTAGACTCTTGAAGGGCCATTTGAGTGCTCTTTAATGAGTCCATGGTAACCTCAAACTCATAAGTGATCTCATCAACCTCCTCCTCTTTCCCTTTTAACACATCATAACAGATCCCATCCCACTTGAGAAGATAATCTCTATTAGATAGTAACTGTAGGTAATCATTTTTCATTGCCCCCAATGCTTCTCTAAGTGCATGAAACTCTGCAAGGGTAAATCTGCTATTACAATGCTCATCTGTTTGAGGAGTACTCCAACAATAATTTGCCAACAACTGTTGAGCAACATCAAATTGTTCTAAGGCTGTAGAAATCATGCCTTCATTCACCTTCAACTGCCCTGCTAAGTGAGGAGACCCCTGTGACAAATCATTTCCACATGAATTTTCTGATTTGAAATTAGCACTATGATAAGAGGCTGAATCACCGTCACTCACTGATTGGTAAGCATCATCCTATGTGCCATCAACTTTGCACACATCATCAACATAGGAACTGCTGTTATGTACCTCATGGAATGGTTCAAATGACATGTTGGAAGTTGCTGGTTTGACATTATCATCGCACACTTCCTCTTCCAAAGTAGATACATGCACATCCAAAAGGCTATCCTGGAACCCATCATCAATAAGTAAATCTTCTGATTTATTCCCTTCTTCTAGGGTCTGATTGGTAAAATCAGACTTGCTGTTACAAAAATCAGAATTATTGTGGCTCGAATTCTCCATGCATTCCTCACTTTTGACATCCCTATCTCGTGTGCCAATATTAGGAGATCCCTCCACAACATTTTTGTAATGTCCCCTTTTTGGGACATTAGAAATCACTTAAATAATTAAGTTTTAAGTTGTCAAATTATAATAACTTTAAAGACAACTTAATTTAATTATTTATTAAAAGCAGTTTAAAGTGACTTTTTAAGTCAATATCAAATTATAAAATAAAGGTCACTTTATTATTTTAAAAAGTGAAGGGAGACATAAAGGGGAAAAAAGTAATAAAGTGCATCTTTTATCCCACATTGGTAAAAAGTGTGAATAAGCTCTTATGAGAAGCTTATAAAAGTGTTGCAAGGGCTCACTTTCAGTTATGCTTGGTTTATGCTTGATTATTATATTCTCTTGAAGAATTCTGGAAAGCTTTGGCTTTCAGCAGGTTTGGGGATAGAAACCCTTGAGCTTGGAGGTAGTGGACGAAAACTCATTGTCTGTTGGAGATATTACTCAAGTGCCTCACTTTGTGCTTCAAATTGATATTGCTGGTTATCCAATCTGACTGTAAATTCTGTGGCTATGATTGGATATTTCTGTTGTTATTCTACTGAAGAGTTGAAGGCAATATTCATATGTAATTTCAGATCTTGTTCAAAACTGTTATTATATGATTTACATTGGAATTTGTTTGCAAGTTATTGGGTAAATTGTAAAATCTGTTTGCATGCAAATTGTATGTTAAACTTTCTGTGGAGAAAATTGGGAAAAATTGGGGGTTTTTGAGTCAGATCGAGTTTGGCTCATTATAGTGGTATTAGAGCCACAATCCTGCCATACTGTGAGGTTCACGAGTGACAGACAGTTTTGTAGAAATTTGAAGGCAAATCTGGAAGAAAATCTGACATCTTGGTCAATAAAGACAAAAAAAGTAAACAAAAGTCACATTGGCACAGCTTATTCTGGGCGTTGCTAACTATAGTTTGATTCAACATCTGAAGGGTCGATTTCTCAAGGAAATCGTGACAGACACTGGTGAATGCTGAAAAGCATGTTTTAGAAGGGTGCACGAGTTGTCATATTCGTGAGCCTCAGGCCATGCTGGAGCTGGAGATAGACAAATTTACAATAAGACAAACGGTGTCAACCCTAAAAGTCAAAAGCCAAGACAAAAGTAATATCACCACACTTCACAAGACAAGACGCAAAATTGCTTGAAGTCGATATTGAAGAAAAATTTAGTTGAGGATCAAGACAAAGTCACCAAAGACAAATCTGGGTGTTAGGTAGAAAAAGACAAATAAGTCTATATGGGAATCGACTTGGAGGTAATTACATTTATTGGGTCTTGCTTGCTTTGACGCATTCTAATAAGCAACCAATATTCTATTCTGCAATTGTTAGGGCCAGAAAAGACAAGCCAGCGCAGGTTAAGACTTTGGAGTATATGTGATTTAATATTTGAAGTAGATTTCGGGCTCTAGATAGGACAAATATTATATGCCAATGTAATGTCCCCGTTTTAGTTGACACTGTTTGTCGAGGAGTGAGCCTATTATTTCGATCCTCGTAGGCTGACGGGAGTGTGCAGAGGATCATCTGGGGCAGTTACTCAGTGTTTGGTAGCTCCAGTTTTGCAGTTGTGTCAGGTTGGGCCTTCGCAGAATCTTCTAGAGTGCATTTTCAGGAACTTTCTATTTTTAGAAAGTTAGGTCAGGCGGAAGCTGCTATTTTGGGCAGGGCACCTGGTTCAACTATTCAGCTTGTCGACCCAATTCTGCAGTTTGATGATCAGACGGAGAAATAAGGAGTATTTAATGATTTATTAAATATTTAATATTTTGACTTTATATTAAAGTCACTTTATTGAAATATTTAAATATTTAATTAATTGGCCTATTATAAAGTATTCATTATACTTTATAATAAAGTATTAAATTTTGACATAATGAGTATTTATTATTCATTAAAATAAAGACGCCAATTATTAATGAATTTCTCCTAAGTATCAAAGGCGAAATAAATCATTTTATTTAAATGATTAATTAAAAGGAGATTGGGTCAAATTTTCTCAAGGAGTATATATTATTCAGTCAAGACAAATCGAACCATTATGATATGATATTCTAATTTTCTTTTTGCTCTGAGCATTGGAGTTTGCAAACCTTAGGGTTCCTGGCAGACCAACGTTTCTGGAGAACGAAAACTCTTCAGAGATTTGGCAGACTGAGGCTGTGCAATACCAGCTGAAGCTTGCACTTGGTGATTTCACACAGAGATCACAGATTGGGCTTATTCATTTATCCAGGCAGTGATTTACAGAGTTTATTCATCCAGCAGTAGAAGCGACTTTATCAGAGGTTTAATTTACAGAGATCTGGCAGTATTTATTGAGGCCGTACTTTTCTTGTTGCTGCTGTACTAGTCCGTACTGTTGTACCAGCAGGCCGTACTAATCATTCTCAGAGGAATACGTCACTCCTTTTCAATCTCTGGCAGAGGAAACTTGGGCGGCTAGGTCTTTCAGAGTCTCAGCATCCATTTCCAGAGACTGGAGAACCTTTCAATCATTTGGCCGTACATTCTTCACTCTTCCCAAGGCGGCTGCAAAAGAATCAGGTTTTTATGTAATAAATTCATATTTCTTCCATACGACATATGCTGTTATTGTAAATGCTCTGAATCTTCATTAATGATATGCGCCTATCCTTTCTGAGTAATCTCAAAGCTATTTTGGAGCTTATTTATTTATTATGAATTTTTTAGCAATTTCTTAGTAAAATCGCAGCTTTTAGCAATTTGTCTGAAAACCCTCAAAAACACAAAAAAATACAAAAATACACAAAAACTATCAAAACTCAGCATTCCAGTTGAGCATCGGGGTTGAGAACCACCAGGGTTCTTACAAGTTAGTATCGTATACGCTTATCCCCGCCATCCCGCGGCTTTTCGGGCCGTTTTTCGTATCACAAGCAGTTTCTTTGGTTGCCTTTCATGAGCCGCATACTATTCAAGATATTAGAGGGCGAGGAACAGTAAAGACGAGGATTGGATTGTGTCCAATCTATCCCCTCAAGGTCGTAATCGTCGAGTACTTGGTATTCACGATCCAGCTTAACAAAAGAGGGAAAATAAAGTGGTTAAAACTCTTAATGGCGATCGCGAGATTCCCGCAGACAACGTAGGGATCCGTGGAAGGCACATGCAGGGTGATATTTTCATGATGAGGAGTTTAGACGGAGGCATGATAACATGATGGACATGATGTCTCAGTTGATGGGTACCATTAGACAGTGTACGCCCACACAGCCACACTACATACAGATTGGACAGACGAGTAGGACCACACCAGTGGATCAGCCATTGGCATCAGTACCACGACAGCCGTCACCGATCTATCAGGAGCGTAGGCCAGGTCAACCTACTTTCTTACCTAGGGAGACTCCACCACAGACTCCAGGGGCAGAGCATCAGGGGCAGCATCAGGAGTTTCAGCCACATAATGGCATGTCAGTGGCAGACTTGACGAGATTTCATGGTGAGTACATGTCACTAGCACCTGAGATCCGGCAGGCACTTACGTTTCATGAGTTTATAGATGTTTATAAACCCAGAGGAGGAGGCAGATTTGACCGTAGACCCCCTCAGCATAAGCAGCCGCAGCCACAGGTGAACAGGGATTTGTAGTATGCGGTTAGCAAGATTACCTTGCCATATTTTGATGGGTCTGATAAGACATCAGCAAGGTCTTGGGTCCAAAAATTGGACAACTATCTTTCATTGAGGCCTATGCAGGAGGACGAGGCCATTAAATTTGCTACTTTACATCTTGACGGAGTAGCGCATGATTGGTGGCACCACGGCATGTATACGCTAGGCCATCATGCAATCAATACCTACCAGGAATTCACCAGCAGGCTCATAGAGCGATTTGATAAAAGGGATCCAGAACTTTATTTCAGTGAGCTAGCTCAGCTCAGGCAAACAGGTAGCTTGGATTCGTACATTGGTGAGTTTCAGAGAGTTGCAGTTATGGTGACTGGCATTTCAGAACGGAGACTCATTATACTCTTCGTTGAGGGCTTGACAGAACCCATGAGAGGTTGGGTTAAGGCTTTTGACCCTCCTACTCTTCAGGAGGCGATGCGGAAGGCAAGGAGTATGGAGCTTGCTGCTCCGAAGAAACAATTTCAGCCTAAGACAAACAACTTGCCTGTTGAGGAGAGTCATACACCAGTTGCAGAACCAAAAAGGAAACCAGTTGCAAGAATTGATGATGCAACTCGGGAGGAATTGAGGAAGAAACAACTTTGTTATTGGTGCAAAGCACCCTACAACAAGGAGCATGATTGTCCTTTGAGACCGAAGGGCAGAGCCAACCGCGCCATGTGGGTTTACTATGATGATGACGAGTCTGATGATTCAGACCAGCAGGTTGTTTCAAAACATGCAGAGGCCGGGAATGCCTCTATGGAGTTTGGGCCCGATGCCAACTTATCCCCGTTGGTGTTATCTACTAGTGTACGGGATGACTCATTCAGGTTTAGGGGATTAGTGGAAGGACAGCGATGTATTGCTATGCTCGACACTGGAGCCACACACAATTTCATTGATGAGAGCTTCGTCAACAGATGTAGACTCCAAACAGAGGATTTCGCTAGATTCAGAGTTCGGGTGGCAGATGGATATACACTCACTTGCACTCGAAGAATTTGTAATCTCACACTCATGCGGAATGATTATGAGTTGCAGGCAGACTTTTATGTAGTCAACCTGGGTGGGATGGATTTAGTGTTGGGTATGAGATGGCTTCAGGACATCAGTGTGTTCACCCTCAACTTGCCTAAAATGGAGATGAGATTCGAGGTACAGGGCAAGAAATATGTGTTGAGGGGGATTACAGATGGCAGCCTTCGTTCTATCTCTCTCGTTAGTGGGAAGAGCGAGAAGGTAGAGGAGGATTTTGTGCAGACCAGGCATGGTTATGCTCAGTACCCCGGGGGTTCTGAGGCAGTCGTTTGGGATCAGCCTAGTGGTTTGGTTCCGTTTGTGACCAATCCATTGTTTGAGACAGATGTTATATCTTCATACGACAACCCGCTCTTTGAGTTTGATATGGGTAACTCACCTGATCCTGGTCTTGAGCAGAGTGATGATAGCGTTTGGGATCCTACTAGTGCACTAGGATTTCAGACTAGCTCACGGAGGAGTATCACAGTGTGTATATGGTGCAGAGTGCATATGGCTTCATGATTGATCCGCATGTACACAATTTGTTTCAGGTGCACAGTTCTAGCATGCACGTACTTGATATGTTGGATGATAGTATATCTCGTGCAGTTTTAGGGGGTAAGTGTTGCTTGTCGTTTGACTTGCCTCCTTCTGAGTTTCTTGATCCTATGCCGGACCGCACTGAGGTTAATAGGGAATGGTATTCTATTCTTGCTGATCAGTTGTGGGAGTTACAGGAGTCAGTTGTGGCCAGCAGGAACATTGTCCGGTACTATCCTTGGGATCCAGGTGGTGCAGTGCATCTGTATTTGCAGAGATTGCTTGAGGACAAGCAATTTCAGGGAGGGCGGACTGTCATGTCCCCGTTTTAGCTGACACTGTTTGTCGAGGAGTGAGCCTATTATTTCGATCCTCGTAGGCTGACAGGAGGTGCAGAGGATCATCTGGAGGCAGTTACTCAGTGTTTGGTAGCTGTGTCGTTGGCCTTTAATCTTCCGTGAGGCATTTTCGTGAACTCTTTCTATTTCGAAAGTTAGTCGTTAAGTCGCTATTTCCAAGTGGCACCGGTTTAGCTTATTCCTAAAATTTCTCGTGAGTCGAATCTACCTCGCATTGATGATCAGACGGAGAAATAAGGAGTATTTAATGATTTATTAAATATTTAATATTTTGACTTTATATTAAAGTCACTTTATTGAAATATTTAAATATTTAATTAATTGGCCTATTATAAAGTATTCATTATACTTTATAATAAAGTATTAAATTTTGACATAATGAGTATTTATTATTCATTAAAATAAAGACGCCAATTATTAATGAATTTCTCCTAAGTATCAAAGGCGAAATAAATCATTTTATTTAAATGATTAATTAAAAGGAGATTGGGTCAAATTTTCTCAAGGAGTATATATTATTCAGTCAAGACAAATCGAACCATTATGATATGATATTCTAATTTGTCTTTTTGCTCTGAGCATTGGAGTTTGCAAACCTTAGGGTTCCTGGCAGACCAACGTTTCTGGAGAACGAAAACTCTTCAGAGATTTGGCAGACTGAGGCTGTGCAATACCAGCTGAAGCTTGCACTTGGTGATTTCTGGCCACGACTCGCTGTGATTGGCTTCGTCCATTTAATCCAAACAAAGCATTTCATGAGTTTCATTCATCCGGAAGAAGAGTAGCTTCACTCATCGTGAGGTTTACCGCATGTGAGATCTCGGCGATTTTTATTGAGGCCGTACTTTTCTTGTTGCTGCTGTACTAGTCCGTACTGTTGTACCAGCAGGCCGTACTAATCATTCTCAGAGGAATACGTCACTCCTTTTCAATCTCTGGCAGAGGAAACTTGGGCGGCTAGGTCTTTCAGAGTCTCAGCATCCATTTCCAGAGACTGGAGAACCTTTCAATCATTTGGCCGTACATTCTTCACTCTTCCCAAGGCGGCTGCAAAAGAATCAGGTTTTTATGTAATAAATTCATATTTCTTCCATACGCCATATGCTGTTATTGTAAATGCTCTGAATCTTCATTAATGATATGCGCCTATCCTTTCTGAGTAATCTCAAAGCTATTTTGGAGCTTATTTATTTATTATGAATTTTTTAGCAATTTCTTAGTAAAATCGCAGCTTTTAGCAATTTGTTTGAAAACCCTCAAAACACCAAAAAAATACAAAACTATCAAAACTCAGTATTTCACCAGAGTATCGGGGTTGAGAACCACCAGGGTTCCTACAGCCAAGTCAAGACATAAGACAAACTTTCAGACATGACGAATTTGAAGAGGATGTGGCAAGGGAAGTTTTCAGTTTGTAAAATTGAATATAGTGGAGCCACCACAAGGAGTTTATAAGCTAAAGACAAGTTGAGGGAATTAAATCTTCATTTGTGTCCTGGGCGCGGCTTCGATAGAGCGATTGTAAAGTGCCTTGCCAAATCTGATCCAAGAACACTGATTTTCTGTCCTTGGAATTTTGACAAACACTTTGCTTGCAACCTTGAACTTGCTGATAATTTGTTTCAGTTTGCTTTTGATAATTACAAATGCAATATAATTTTTTCCCAAATGTTTCTAAGCATCTACCAATGTCCTAAGATGATGAGCAATATGATTTTGTTCCTTTCAAATGCATATACATTAAATTCTGATGCAAAATGTCTACCTACAGCCAAGAGGCATTTTAACAAACACTTGGCATGCAACTAACTTAAGCAAATGAACACCTACAGCAAAAGAAATTTTTCCAAACACTTGGCATACATCCATAATCAAGTACAATATAGTAGATGGATGCAATGCAACACTTCTTTAGAATTAACTGAAATGCTCCAATGAGTTACAGCCCCTTGCCAAGACTCTTGGCATACAAAGTAATACATGCAAAATCTGATATCACTTCAATGGCAGTCCCTTGACATTTGATATAAAATGTTTACAATCTGATTTGAACAATTACAATGCATAGAACTGAGATATCACCCTAACTAACAGATGTAGACCCTTATTATGTAATGCAAACTAATGTAATGCCAAGTAGATGAAATCGATGGAACCTGGTTTTATGTTGCAGCAGTCATAGAACAATTCGTAACTCTTTGAAACAGCTATCTTGGACCTTCCAAATGCTGTGCCCAGCCTTCTATATCTCCAACGAAGACTCCAGAATTTTCCTTGAATTTATTATGGGCTCTTGACACAAAATCGCCCCTCAAACATGGCCACCCCTGTTCAGATCTGTAGGTGCAAAATATGGCATGAGATGTCCAAATCGTCCTACCACCAGCAATGTGAATGATCTCCAAGTCGCCTAGAAGTAGATGATGCAAGCCTCTATGCAATTCGATGAAGATATGAGCTGTAATGAGTGAATTTGTCCTCCTTTAAGGTGCGCCCAGCAAACATCAAAGTTCTGATTTTCCTTCAAAGCTGCAAATATATACCAAAATCGATTTCTCTTCCAATCTCCCAAAATTTGGCTGAAAGCCACAAAATTTTGCCAATGAAGTTCCACTTGAGAAGTCTGAAGTAACTCCTCCACAATTCCAACTAGGGTTGGTGTTGCACAACCGAAATTGGCACTTAACTAGCTAGGTTTGGTCTTCCACAAACGAAGACTGGAAATCAACAAGCTAAGCATTCAGCTTCAGCAGTGTAGTAGAAACGTGTATTCAACTCAAGATGTCCAAATGCATAGCCAAAGCCTCTTTTTATACTTTTTCAACCTTATCACCTAGAGGCTTCTAGAAGATTCCTGTTTTATTCCTTAAGTGACTTTATTATTTTATTATTTTATTATAAGTCACTTAAGTCATTTTTTATTATTAAATTAATTAAATAATAAGTCATCCCTTTTGATATTTTATTTTTTTGGAATAACTTAATAAATAATTAATTTAATAACACCTCATGACTTAATTAAATCATCAATTAAGCTATCCTCATGAAATATCAATAATTTGGACAACTTAATTAAATAATTTAATTAAATCAGTATACCTCCAATTCGGGGACATGACAGCGATTGGGAAAAAAAATCGCTTTTCCTTGTGTCCTGTCGGGGGCTGCTTGGCTCTACTGTTGCATTTTAAAAATTATCGGGCCACATCTATAATATATGCTCCGCTTCTTCTAAGACAAGGGGTGATCGGTATATTCCTGAAGGAGACACAAATTCATGAAAGGCAATGAAAACAAATGTGAAAAAAGACAAATCAGAGATACCATCGCAACATTCAAGGAGGTACGATTTGTTTGAGGAGCTCGATTTATACAAAAGTCAGCATATATTATATTGAAGAATAAACCTGCTGCTAATGACAGAGCATTGCCACCTCCGCATAAGACAGAGACCGTATAAAGCATCGAATTTGGGGAGTGACGACTTTTGGGAAACTCACGGGAAAAGACAAAGCCATCAAAGCATCATAAATTATCTGAAGGAAAGGACAAATAAGCTGAGAGGACGTGGGAGCTGAAGAAGCCGTTGCCAGGAGAATACAGTTGAAGAAACTCTACTCCCAGGTTTTATTTCATTTGCACTCATAGTATTGTCAAATCTGGAACTGCATATTCAGAGTTTGCATTGCTGTCATCCAGCTATAGAGTTAATCGATTGGGAGACTATCCAGTTAAATAGTTTATCAACAAACTGTTTGACAAAATTTCTCAAGCTTCAAAAGGTTAAATTCAGTTCAATTTGCAAGGTATCTCTTAGTGAGTCTTTGCAATACAGATTGGAGTTTGGAAATTGGATCACGAACTTTGGTTGAAATGCTTAAGTGCTGTAGCTGCTTAGTTACACAAGTTCCAGCTTTATGATTGCATTTGGTATTGCATTTTAGGCTCCATTTGGATATACTTATAGTGATCTTTTCTTCTTAAGGGCGGCTAGCTGTAGATGCTCCTTGATTGTAAACATAAATTGATGAATACATTGGAATTGGTTTGCATCTCAAATGTTTGACAAAATTCCTATCTTCATAAAATCAGTCATTCAAGGGCACATTTAACAAGGCTTTTTTAAGGGTCCAATAAATTAAAATGATGACAATGGCAAAACTGAGAAGTGTCCTCTTCTCAAAAGAATTCAATGATACATTCAATGGTAAATAGCTAAGGGACTTGCAAAAAGAAAGGGACGTTGGGAATTGGCTCTATGTAATTGGATTACAATTGAAGTTCATGAAATCTACCAATGATTTTCTCTCTAAGCTAGAGGAAATTGACACGTATTTGTCCAAAGTAGATCAGGCAGATTGGATGCTTCTGAATTGGGCTTTGCAACCCTCAATGCTCACTTTGGTCCAACACAAGTTCATGGAACATCCTTGTGAAAAGGTGAGACTTGTAGTTGCTTCTCGTCACAATGAGATCATAAGGATAACAACTCCTGTAGCACCTTATAATGATGACATATTGAAGAAGGTTCTACAGCTGATTGTAGAGAGCCTGCATGGGCTACACAAAGTTAAAGCCCCTTCTTTTGGTAAGAGGGCTAAGATTCTAGAAATTATGGCCAAGACCAGACCATTTATCATTATGTTGGACCTCAAATGTGATAAATTAATTCTACAAATGTTTCAATGCTTCCTAATTGTAATTAGAAAACATCACCCAGACATTGTGAGGTCTTGTATGCAAACTATTATGTCTTTAATCTTAGATGAGGATGATGATATTTGCAAACGGTTGCAATTAGACTTGTTGGCCATTTGGAGGAAGGAGAAGGCTATATCACCTATTGCTTACGAGTTCTCCAAAAGATTGGTTGAGTGTAAAGTTGAGAAGTTCAAGGAACTATTGACTAAAGGGGAACTAACTTCGTTGGGTTTACAGGTTTCAAGATCTCCAAAGAAGAGCAAAAACCAAATGAGGAGAGAGCAGATTTGTTTTGCATGTCAGGAGACTTGGACACCTGATCATAATTGTGGGATTAGTGAGAAAGATAAGTCAGGCAAAGAAGTTTGGACCAGCGATGAAGACGATAGGAATTCCATAGATTTATCCCAATAGAATGACACGAAAGTTTCTGAGGAGATGGAATCAGCTGTGGTTACAGAAAAAGAAGATGGAACAAGCAGGAAAGAGGATGTAGAATGTAATGTCCCCATTTTGAGCCCTACACTTTCCAGTGATTGATGGCCTATCCTCGGTGTGTCGTTGGCTAGTTAGAGGAAGAATTAGGGTTTTCGGTTGCTTGATGGTCCCTTTTGGAGATTTTGGGGTTTGCATGTTGGAGTTTGGCTGTTTGGATTTTGGATTCCTTTTGGGTTTTCAGAGAGCTTCGCAGAGGTATGACATGCAACTGCGTCAGGCAACCTTTCTGGACTTACTATTTTTAGTAAGTTATGACGGCTACATCCTGGAGTTTGGGATTTTGGATTGCGGATTCTTTCTGGGATTTCAGAAAGCTTCGCAATGGTATCGCATGCACTTTGATCCGAGCAACTTTCTGAATTTACTATTTTTAGTAAATTCTATTTTTGGCAGCAGTCTAGTTGGCTTCAGTTCAACAGGCTTTCCTCTTCAGGCAATTCAATTGGTATCATTGATTTCTGACCTTTTGATGCATTTTTGGAGAGAAGTTATTTTAATTAAAATAATGTTATTTTTTAACATTAACCCCTTGGCCTAGCAGTATAACTTCAAGTTGTTTTAAAAAGGGGGTCTTGGAGGGTGGACGCCTCATCAGGAGGTAATTAAAATATTTTAAAAGTTGAAAATACCTTTTATGAAGGGGACGCCAAACTTTGGGAAGAGAGTTTATTTTAATATCAAATTTTATCTCTTGAAGAGGGATGCCATATTGAAGGTTGCATGAAAAAAAAGTCAAAAACCTCGATTCTCTTGGAGTGGGCGCATCTTCTAGAAGATTTTGGAGGCTCTTCTCAATGTCTTTATAAGGAGGCTTCTATTCTTCATTTGATATCTTATTTTCTATCATACTGTTATGCTGCTGAAATGCTTTCAGAGTTGCTTCGAGGAATGCATACCTCCTAGCCCTTTCTCTTGGTTTTGTGCTTGAAAGATAGCACCTAGCTAAGTTCTCAGAGACTGCTTCTCATC
>VDFB02269843.1:0-20641 GCA_007258455.2 Sequoia sempervirens | reverse complement strand
TCCTTATATCTCTATCTTGCCATCTCTCTCTATATATATATATATATCCCCTCTATCTCCCTATCTCTCTATATATTTATTTCTCCATCTATCTCTCTATATATCTCTATCTATTGTTATCCTTTTGCCTCTCTCATTCTATATTCATCTCTGCCTCTATCTATAGGGAGAGATACAAAGGTGAAGCATTGGACCTTCCCAAATATCCACCAATCTCAACACTACTCCCAACTATTTTGAGCATTTAAGTACATATTGTATGCTAGATTAGGAGGCATGTGTCAAAGCTCATATTTATTGTTGCAAAATAGGTTCAAAGTCACAAATTTGACGTAGAGATAGTTATAGTTTTTCTTTAGAATTTCAAGTGCCACATAGAGCAAAGATATTCCAGTTTATTAGGAAGATCATGTCATCAAATTTGGCACTTCATCAACATTTGTATCTTCATCAGCATTAACAAAAGCAAAGGTATGTACTTGAATCCCTTGCATTTAAATTTTTCTATATATATAAATATTTTAATATTTTCCCTCAAGTCCATAATATATATATATATATATATATTAGTGTGTATTTATTTATTGCAATAAAGAATTAACCTAGGTAAAATATTAAGAATTCTAAGGATTTGTGCTTGGAAAAAATGCACAACAATTTTTTTTGTTGGATGTCGTGTTGTATAGTTTAGAAAAGCTCAAAATATGAATAGGATTTTAGGGCCATATATTATGGTAGCTTACAATGCAAAAGAAGGAAGGAAATCTATTATCAATTTTAATCTACAATTTAATACCATATAAAAAACCACACGTAGTATTATCTAAAATTAATTCTTGACATATTAATTTTATAAAATACACTTACCATTCAATAAAATTCTCAAGAAGAAACCCTAGAACATTATGCTGCGGGTTATGTTTATTAATGTCTTTTAATATTAGTTCTATAAATTAGACATTAATTATAAATATTTTAAAATCAATTAAGTATTTCAATCTAAAATTTTAATATTACAGTAAAAGTAAACTAAAATTCTATTTTTAGAATCCATAAAATATTTGTATTATCTATCTAGTTTTACTAATTCATCTAATACAATTAAATTAAATTAAATTAAATTTTCATTTTATATTAATTAAACAATTATTAATTTAGAATTTTAGAATAAATTAACAAATAAGATCTACTATAAAATCTAAACTTTTCTATTTTTTTTCTTTATTGTCCAAATCATTTCATTTCGAAAATTACTAGAATTCTAGAGAATATCATAATTAAACAAAACTTTTATTCTGTATAATCCCTAACCCTAGTTAAAGCCCTAGCCTATTTGGACTCTAACCCTTGCCTAATTGAACTTCATTCAGGTAGCAATTTGACCACTTTAAGCATGGTGAATTTACCCTAACCCTAACCTAACTCTATTCAAACCCTAAACCTAGCTCCTGATCGAGCCTAACCCAAAATACTTGATTCACCAATCCCAGCCCACAACCCAAGCCCTAATTGAACTTTAAAACTAACCTTAATTAAGTATTAACCCTAATTGAACATTTATTGAACAGTAGTCCTAATTGTACCATAACCCTAACTTTGAACTACAGTTTAACTCTAATCCTAACCCTAACACTAATTCTTATCCTAATTGAACCTTAACCCCAACCCTAACCTTATCCTTGACCTTATTTGAACTCTTATTGAATTCATAACCTTAATTAAACCCCAACCTCATCCTCAATCCTAACCCAAATTGAACATTAATTGAACCCTAAACCTAACCCTAAGTGAACACTAATCCTAATTGAACTCTAACTTTTTACTTGAAAATATTAAAGTGCCTTAGATTTTCCCATTCATCGTCATTTATCATTCAATTCCTAATAGAAGTCCAAAAATTTATACTTTTAGAATGTTTTAATACACACCTAATGTCTAAGGGTTTAGAGTTTAAGGGTTAGAGTTTAGGGTTAAAGAGAGATCTAAGAGAATTAGAGTAGTATTATACATATTATTCCTTTATTCTTCGTCAGTTAAATATTTAGTTACCCATTTACCATTAGCATAAATGACCCCATAATTTAATATAATGGACTACTCATATAATACCTTGCATTATGGAGCTCAATTCTTTGATATATTACTACTTATCAAATCCTTTGTAAATAATTTTAAACTTATGACTCCATTTAAGCATTTAATTGATTTTCTTGGATCAAAGCAAAAACATAGACACACAATTGAACAAATTCTCAAAAGAGAATGTATTATCATTAACATTTCATTTCAAAATTCACTCAAATCCACATAAGGAGAGAAAATATATTAAATTATCGTTTATTCCTTGCTTATAAGTCATCTTGCACATACAATTTAAGATAATTTGCATATATTCATCCAAAACTCAAAACAGGCTATCTATTGTATTTCATCTGCTTGGGGTTTTAACAGCCAATGGCACCACATATATCACTTCCACATTAGAGGACATATATCTTTCTACCCATATATTCAACTCAAAACCTAGCTAGAGCTTTTCATTAGTTCTCTCCCTACAAATGAGCCTTGAGTTCCCTTTTATATGACAAGGGAGCAACAAGCTTCGGGCTCAAATGTAATTTCACCACAAATTTTCATTTGAACAAAATCTCCATTGCATTTGACTTTCATTTCAAAACTTCCCACATGTTGAATCTACAAAACATAGTGCATGAACTGGGGAAAGCTAAAAGAAAAGGGAACACAAATTGTCATCAAAATCCCCTTTGTTGCTATCCACGCAAAAAAACCAGGCAACCAAATTGCCATGAAGGCACCACAACAACTTCTTATTTACCCGCCACCCTGCCCTTACCAACACTCAGACCCCGGTATACATGCCCGCTTCTAGTTGTTGCCCAATACGGTAGACCCTCAGCTTCCTCTTCTTTCTTGTCCTTTCCCAATACGGTTCTAGTCTGTCCGCTTGGGGTTTTAACAGCCAATGGCACCACAGATATCACTTCCTCATTAGAGGGCAGACCATGATTGAAGCAAGCTAAATATCAACAGTAGTCAGAGTCGGTCTCAGTTACATCATCATAAATGTTGCTCGTAAGGTCAATGGGAGAGTGTTGGCATCCAGAGGAGCCATGCCCATACCTTATTTTCCTACCGACACTAGTAATAGAGCACATCGACTGCTTTCCTTTGTCATCTACTAGTTGAGCAGCAACGTCCTAGAATTGCAACCTTCTACTGCATCTAGTGGGCACAAGCTTGGGCTTGTCAACCAAAGCACCTTCCTGAATAGCAGGACCGAGATTTTGTGAGCTCAAATGAACATACCTCCTTATTGACTTACTCATTTTCTCTTATCAGACAAGCACTCAAACTTGATTAGACTCAGCCCACAAAGTGCTCTAACTTCTACAAGAATGACACTATTAGTAGTTAATTCCTCTTGTATTTATTGTGCGAGGTAATGGCAACCTTCATCAATGCTTAGTAAAAATACATATGCAAACATGGAAATTTGGCGGCGTATGTGCTATCACCATTTAACTAGAGCTGCATGAGAATCTACAGATCACCCTTCATGATTGCCAACAACATCTTCACACAGATTGAGATCGATGTGACTACACAAGCAAGGAATAATTCATTAATGCTTCACCAGTTGTATGATAAAATGACCACCATGTGCCGTTTTCCAACTTTGAATACTGCCCGCTGATCTCCTGAAGAGTTGGCAGATCAAACAGTTTATCTCAGGCTAACTTGGTTTGACATCCAATGAAGCATCGTTCACCTTCCTCATGACCAATAACATTAATCCATGTCGGTAGGTCCTATGCACTTTGCAAACTAAACGGCTGGAGCTACACATCGCAATCTCATTGACCTCACAACTTTTAACCAACCTTCATCTTCCTCTTGCGAGCTAGCAGGGAACAACAGAGCTTTACATTGGCTTTTGATCTTGGTTGTCGATCTAAAACCATAGGTTATGAGCTCAATAGTGGAGATTGGGCCCCACATTCCATACAAGACATACATCTACCTTTTGCTAACCTCGCACCAAATAACAGGGTAACACCTTAGGTCTGCGAGTTGGCGAGGTACGATCGAGATCTTCTCCCATATCTTTGAATCTGAAAAACCAACACATTGCATGGTTAGTATTTAATGAAAGGATTTGGCTAAGCCATCGGCGACATGACCACTGGGGTTAATGGATTATTCTTACGTCATCGGATTAAAATTAAAACCCAACTTTGATTTTAATACTTTATTTCCTCCGCAGGGTTTTATTTCCTAAGTCTCGGTTGGCCTCGTGTTTCATCTTTTAAAAAACAACTTATGTTGTTGTTTGTCGTCTGCCTAGTAATGCCCACTTCTCCTTTTAATGAATGTTTTTTTTGTAAGGGTTGATTTAGTGTTGTCGTTGATCTATTTCCTGTAGATAACAACGGTGCCCGCCATCCCATGATTTGGAATTGAAGGATCGCAAAATCACTGGTGGGCACCACGCACTAGTACAAAAACAATAATAAATAACTAAATAAACTACTAAAAATTGCATATATATGACTAATTTTGGTCACGTGACCATTAGTAGTTTATTACCGGTCATTTATAACGCGACCAAATTTATGACTAAACTATTTTAGTCATTTATCTAGTCATTGATTTAGTCATTGATTTGGTCATTGATTTGGTCATTTATTTAGTCATTTATTTAGTCATTGATTTGGTCATTGATTTAGTTGTTAATTTAGTCATTTATTTAGTCATGGTAGTGATTTGTTTAGTCATATATTTAGTCATTAATTTAGTCATGTAAGTCATTACTTTAGTCATATATTTAGTCATTACAAATCAAATCTAACTTAATTAATCCTCACAAATTAATGCATATAAACTTCAAGTATCATAGATATTCAAATGTTGAAGAAGCACCATGAAATGTAGACTAAAATTCTTGAACAAATATGATTGATCAAACACAAACACAAACAACACAGTATTTATGAGTGGAGAAAAAACCACTCTAAAAATTTACTTTATTAAGCCTGATTGGAAAATCAAAATTTCATTGGTTACATTCAATGTCTCAGTGACATTGTACAACTTACTGACACTATATAAATAGAATACTCCTATTTTCATATACTTATATTGTTTTCCCCTTCCTTAACTGCAGTCATTTTGGAAGGGAAGCGACCTCCTATAGGGGCTCGACCCATTTAATCCCCTTGCAAATCCACAACTTTCTCGCCGCTATTGGTTTCGACTCCTCCAAACTCTTCATCGCTGGTATTCACCTTTTACTTCTCCAATTTGGAGCTACAACCTGAAACTAAGGTTTTGAAATTTTCACGTCAAAAACATATTTGGAAGTAGATTTTTATCAGATATTGTAGTTGCAAGTTCCACTAATTATAATAAAGATAAATAGTTTTACCTTTTTGCATCAACTAATGCAATTCTGATAACTTTTAGAGGATTGACAATGCTAGCCTTTATCATATCAACATACTCAACTGCAAGTTGCAACACAACATTAAACTTATTAATTAGACTCAACATCTAAGAAAGAAAAAAAAAATTCAAACATTATCAATTTAGTTTCCTCGTAGCTTTCCTCTAGCATATCTAGAACCTCTTTAGATGTTCCATCTAGCTCTCATCACTCCCATACAGGTAGAATTGTGTATGTCCATCAAACTATCATCTTTCCCATAGAGTTAGAGCTAAATTAATTTAGAAATCTTTT
The DNA here is from genome assembly GCA_007258455.2 of Sequoia sempervirens. Classification (NCBI taxonomy): domain Eukaryota; kingdom Viridiplantae; phylum Streptophyta; class Pinopsida; order Cupressales; family Cupressaceae; genus Sequoia; species Sequoia sempervirens. Next base: position 14,883 of record VDFB02269843.1, on the reverse strand, counting down.
CTTGTTGAGCAATCCAATTCCCCTAGCAAGCCTAACATATAGACAACCTCCTTTACATTCAAAAATTTACTCAAGGATGTCATTTTTAGTCTCAGAAATCAAAATAACCTTATTGTTCATTTGTCAAAACTACATAGTTAATAGAAAAAAATTCAATGGAAAAAGCATGAGGAAAAATAATCTACCTCTATATTATTAGGGGTGATCAAATACTGCTTAAATCTACAATCAGAAACCCTCCTATGAGATACAACCAATCCTATCAAATTAAAAAACAAGAACTAAAACCTTCTTGGGAATCACAACAACAATACCTAAAATCCATCAATGGACGAATGTAATTTTTTCCAAACATGTAGTAATCAAAAGGCTCCTGTATTGCTCTATAATAATTAGAAAATGTGAAAGGATCCTGAAATAAAGGAAGAAATAGAAGAAATTATGCATTTGTTTCAAATGAGTAAATATAGTGTAATGTGTTAATTGTTTTTTCTTTACATCATTTAGGAACTAAAGCATAAAAAATTACATAGAGAGGATTTGAAGCAGCAAACCTCAAACTATAATAGAATCCGGTCAAAAGTTGTTGCCATGTTTGAAAGGACTATTTCTTTTGCATTGGGATTCCCACTCTCAAAAACCTGACAAAGGCAATCTAGATACATGACCATTGGAAAGATACAAAATTATCACATTAAAGAGAGGAAACAACAAACACTCTGTTAAAATTCCATTCCTACCTCAAAATCTACTGCTTTGCAAGAAAGAAAAGCATTTCAGGCAATTCCAAAGCAATACTTTCATATTTTTTTATTAAACATCAATATAAAGACCTTTGTTTTGTTGCTCTTATGGGAATTTTTTAACTGGGAATGAAACTATTTCAACATTTAGAAAACCACGTTTGACAGGTATACAAGGTATTGGAAATGCAAACTTACAAACTATTTGCAAAAATGCTTTTACATTTTAAGATAGAGAAATTTCATTATGTGGACTTGCTTTAGTGGCAAAGACAAAGCAGAGTTGATGACCATCACCAGCCAAGCATGTGGCTTCAGGAAGGTTTAGAAGGTTGGTCGCTGCCCTTATTCAAGGGTAAAATCTATTACTAGGTCGCTGACAACACTGTCTCAACTCCAACATCTAAACCAGGTTGGGATTCTTGTTGTCTATGTAATAAATGAACAAAAAATGAATGTAAATGTAGGTTAGTGTTGTTGTAGCAGATTTTGGAAACATATATTGTGTTTACTTGGTCACTGTATCATTTTCTGAGTTCAAACACTTCATATCTACTCATTACATTGTCTCATTATCCACATGTACAAGTCTGAAATACATTTTCTAAGTATTTTTATTGCTGCCATTATTGGGCTATGTAGAAAGTGAATTGGATGTTAAGAAATATGCAATGTTAAGAAACAAATGATTCAACTAGGATTCAAGTAAAACAACCTTAACTACAAAGTACAACATTATACATAACTCATACAAAATAGACCCTAGAAGCCAAAATGTAGCAGTGGGAAATACATTTAAGAAAAGATTCTAGGGAATAGATGGTAGCCTACTCTGTAGATTTACCATTACTATGGTATTGAGATTTTCTTATATAAATTTTGGGAATTTCTTTATCATTGTGAATTCTGTAATAAGAATTCTCTATTTTTACTTGCATAATATATTGAACATAAATTTTTCCCATAGTCCATAAGAAATGGCATGCAAATAAGTTTTCTGAATACAACGCCTACAGTATCAGGCCAAAGGGATTGCTACTGGGGCAAAGGGGATGATTTTTTCTTATGGTTGTGAGGTGACATAGTATACCATAGCTGACACCCTTTGCATTGTTTGTCTCAGCCACAATTGCATCCTTCCATCCTTGTGAAATCATAACCCTGGTACAGGAAAAGAGGGATATGAGTATGGAGGTGGGGTTGGTTACATTATTTTGAAATAGGGCAGGGAAGTATATGAATAAGTGTACAACTATATTGCATTCCATTGAAGCAATTTTATATCCATGCTGAATGATTTTCTTTTAGTTACAACAAATATAGTGAAAACTATATTTATTTGAACAAGCGTTTTCAATTTCTTTGCATTACTTTAATATAAGGGCTTTTGTCACACCTCAGGCCTTGAGTACATTACATAAAGGGATCACAATACCAAGTCCAAAACTAATAAAACTTATTCATCAAGATTTTTAAAACCAACTTTTTGGACCACACTTTGTGATCCATCATCAGGAAGAGGAAAAACAGTTACATTTTGACAATCACTATGGGCTTTGGAAATATCATGACTGTTAAAAAAGAGGGGTTTGGCTAGGAAAAAAAAATCCATAAAATGGTTTCATCAAGCCACAAAGGTTGTGGAAGGGTAGTAGCTTTTGAAGATAAATCAAACTGAAGAGCTGCAAAATCCCATAGCATTTCAACATGGCCTTCATCACAAAGTGGCCATGTTCAAGAATCACATATCCAAGGGCAACCACCTTATATGCCTGTTATGTATTCACCGCAACAGGGCATACTCTCAGCACCAGTATGGAGCATGTACCAAGTAAGTTCTATTTTCTTTAGTCACTCTCTAGTAGTGGTTGCTCACTGCAAGTGATTAAGATAATATCATTTTATTTGAAATTCACCCATTAATTTACTACTATTACTTTATTTATACTTCATTTATATTCTCCTTGGTTTGAGTTCTTTCATCAATTGGAACTAAGCCTTGAATTACTGAAGCTGGGATGAGTAGAAAAAGGGTGTATGGGATAGGGAATTGATTGTGTAGGGTTGGAATCCCTGTTCAAGGAGAAAGGCCACCCCACCACTGAAAAATATGTTTTATGTTCTATTGAGGTGGCCAAGATGGATTCTTGAATCAATTTTATTGGTCCAGATTCTGAAGAAATTCAACTTGGATTATATTTAGCATTGTTAACCAATCTCTATTTTTCAAGATCTGAAAGAAGATTTTCAGTGAGTTTCTTTTGTGGTTTTAGAAAAATTGATTCCAAAAATTCAGGCCCTATTGGTTTGTTTCTATTATATTTAATTATTTTTTGTTTGCCTTATTGAACCACAGTTTTTGTGGGTTGGAGAGGCTCATGTCATATGGGTTCCTACCTTAATGTTTAGATTCTTCATTACTCTTCCACATAGATAGATAGATGGGATGCGTGGAGGAGTCTATTTCCCATCTTTCTTTTGTATGCTATTATTCTTGAGGTTGTGGTTGTTGCTGATATTAGCTGTTAATATCAAAGTCTAGGGATGGTTTTTTTTAACTATTTTGTGGACAGTTTTGGCTGATAATCTATTTGAATTGGATTAAAAATGTTGGTTGCACCTGTTTTAAGCATATTTGTGTTCTTCAAATTGCATTGCTACTTTTTTCAAATCCATATCTCTCATTCTATGAGCAGCCCTTGATCTTCCTTTTTTTTCAAAAGGAACAAAAAATATGCAGCAGATTCTTTTTTAAAGGTTTTCCTAAATTTTTAATTGGTTACAACTCATAGTATGGTTTATCAACACAGTATTTATGTATTGAGATTATAATGAATGTGCCATAGGTTGATTATTGAGTCAATGTATATTTTAAAATAGCAAATTAGTGAAGAACAATGACACTTGGAAAACATTAGTAAAGTACATCTCTATGAATTGCAGTGCCTCTTGTTCCCATCCTACTTTCCTAGAATATTAAAGGGTTCTCTTTGGCATCCATTATTTCAATTCCTATTTCCTTGTTCCCACAAATGGGACTCGGTGGAAGCATCTCTTGAAATTGAATTCCATTTTTAGTATGTTGAGAAATGATGCACCCAATCCTGAATTCAATTTGAAGAAATGTAGATAAATTTAAGGGAGATTGAAAATTTAAGGTTCCTTTGAGAAAATTTATAAGTCTAGTATAGGGATATTAGTAATTAGTAGAATAGGAAAATAAATATGATTTAAACAAAATCAAGATCAAAAAATAATATGTTAAAGTGAAATATATAACAAAGGAATGTTGCACATGATCCACCGAAGGTAGTCCATTATGACTCATTTATTAAATATTATGTAATTAACTAAAGTCTTAAAACTGTAGCAATATGAGATATTATTGTAGAAAGAAGATTTCATACGCACACACATAGTATATACACACACACACACAAATATAGAGCCGCTTTCATCGGTCTATCGATGGAGCTATGAGGGGAGTTTCCCCGATGTGGTAATGTTAGGCCGATAGTGACACTATCGGCCTAACATTACTACATTGGGGGAACTACCCTCATAGCTCCACCGATAGACCAATGAAAGAAGCTCACAACACAAATATCGACGTAATAAAAGGCTATCCAGTCAACATAAAACCTAGTTCCCCCGATGCAACGATAAAATGCTAAAGGCATCAGAGGAAGTGACACCTATCAGTGGACCATGATTGAATAGGAAAAGTGTTTACCATCTATTACAAAATATTGAAATACAATGTTATATAGACTTGAAAGTTTGAAACTGGCTAGACAAAAAATAGACATGTCTGAAACACACATATATATATATATATATATATATATATGAATTGTGCATCCAAACTCCAAGGTGACTGTATAATGATAGGATTAATAAGATATACCCTACAACAATTTATTTAGATTTATTGTCTCAGCCTAGGACAAACATTTCAGAATTAGGAATATAGAAAAGGAGTCAGTCAGATGTATTCATTCTCCAAAGAGAAAAAAAATTGAAAACAAGTCACTGAGGTACTAGGTGGAATAGTTGAATCTCATCCAAGCTATTCAAAGATAATTTCCATTATTTTCTTATATTGCTAATGTAATTCAATATAAGGATATTCAATATTATAAGGTGGTAAGTAATAACTCCTATGGATAAAGGCATGCAACCAATTTTCTAGTTGTGGACTTATTGCCATGGTAACATGGACACAATAGGAAGGGCACAATAGTGATGTAGATCACATCATTACTCTACCTAGTGAACAAAATATTATAAATGAAACTCGAATAAACAAAACCAGAGTACAAAATTATGTGACAAAAAAATAGCATTCAGAACCAAAAGACAAACACTTAAATAGTAGTAAAAACACCAACCTGCATAGCAAAATTGAATGTCATGAACTCCACAATGGGTTTCACTCCATAATATGTTGCGCCAACACCAATGCTAGTAAAACCAGCCTGCAATGGAAGAATACATGCAAACATAAATTGGCTATATATTTGAATAATAAAAGATATAAAGGAAAAAAGTCTTTTGACAGGATTTCAATTAGCACATTTTAGCTTTAGAAACTTGCAAACCTCAATGATTGGGGTATCAAGAACCCTGTCAGGTCCAAAATTTTGCATAAGGCCTTTAGAAACCTGTAAAGAAACATGAATATAAGTATATCAAATGCAAATATCTCAAATTTTCAAATTTTTAGTCAATTATTCAATAGCAAAGGGTTCTTATCTAATTGTTATATAATTTTTATAAAATTTCCACAAGTAAAATACTAGAGTCCTCCCTGCTTGTGCAAAAATGGGAGCTTTGGGACGGGCTATGAACATGCACCAAAGCATAATGGTAGGGGAATTTTTGTCAGATGTTATAGTTGGATATGCTCTAGTAGACATATATGCAAGATGTGGAATCTAGACAAAACATCTGAATTGTTTGACAGAATGTCTCAAAGAGATGTCATCTCATGGAATGAAATGATTGATTACAGAATGTGCACAAAATGAATTTTGCAAGGAACCTCTCAAAATATTTGAATTAATGAAGCACTCTGAAACACATCCTAACATTCTATTTTCAATGGAATTAGGGAGGTTATTTAAACTTTTACACCCTTCTATGCTCAAGTGTTGCAGCTGTGATAGGTTGCCAATGAATCAGGGAGGCTATTTAAATCTATACACCCTACAATTTTCAAGTGATGCAGCTGTGATAGGTTGCCAATGGAATCGGGGAGCTTATTTAAATGTCCACACCCTTCTATGTTCAAGTGTTGCAGCTATGACATGTTTCCAAATGAATAGGGAGCTTATTTAAACATCCACACCCTTATATGTTCAAGTGTTGTAGTTGTGATAGGTTGTTAATGGAATCAAGGAGGTTATTTAATCAAGGAGCTTATTTAAATATCCACACCCTTCTATGTTCAAGTGTTGTGTTGTAGCTGTGACAGGTTGCTAATGAAATCAAGGAGGTTATTTAAACTGTGACAATATTTTATTTTTAAGTGTTGTAGTTGTGATAGATTGTCAACAGAATCAAGGAGGTTATTTAAACCTTTAAAATTTCCTATTATATTCAAGTGTTGTAGCTGTGAGAGATTGACAATGGAATTGGGGAGGTTATTTAAACCTCTGCAACTTTCTATTTTCAAGTGTTGCAGATGTGACAGGTTGCCACTGGAATCAAGAAGGTTATTTAAACCTCTACAGTCTTCTATGTTCAAGTGCTGCAGCTGTGGCAGTTTCCAATAGAATTAGGAAGGTTATTTAAACCTCTATAGTCTTCTATGTTCAAGTGTTGTAGCTGTGACAGGTTGCCAATAGAATCAAGGGGGTTATTTAAACTTTTACACATTTCTATGTTCAAGTGCTACAGCTGTGACAGGTTGCCAATGGAATGAAGGAAGTTATTTAATAATATACACCCTACCATGTTCAAGTGTTGTAGTTGTGACAGGTTGCCAATGGAATCGGGAAGGTTATTTAAACGTTCACACCCTTCTATGTTCAAGGTTGTAGCGGTGACAGGTTGCCAATGGAATCAATGAGGTTATTTAAACCATGCCAATATTTTAGTTTTGAATGCTACAGCTGCAATAGATTGTCAATAGAATCAAGGAGGTTATTTAAACCTTTGAAACTTCCTATTATGTTCAAGTGCTACATTTGTGATAGGTTGACAATCGGATCAGGGAGGTTATTTAAACCTCTACAACTTACTATTTTCAAGTACTGCAGATGTGATAGGTTGCCAGTGGAATAAGGAAGGTTATTTAAAAATTAAACCTCTACAATCTTCTATGATCAATTGTTGCAGCTGCGATAGGTTTCCAATAGAATCAAGGAGGTTGTCTATGCTCAAGTGTTGCAATTGTGACAGCTTGCCAATGGAATCAAGGAGCTTATTTAAACCTCCACACTCTTTTATATTTAATTGTTGTAGCTATGACAGGTTGTCTATGGAATCAATTTTATATTGGGTTCTAGGTGCATGCAGTCATGCAGGTTTAGTGGATGAGGGTTGCATGTACTTTACACGTCAGTAACCCTTATTGCATTACAATTTGCATATATAGTTGATCATTAGGTGTGCATGGTTGACCTTCGTGCCCGCGTCAGCTATATTCAAAGCAAATTCATCTTTTTTCCTTAAGTAAAACTAGCAATTGCACCTTGGTGTGCAATGGGTATGCCAAAGAGTTGTGGAAGGTCAATTAGGGAAAATTTTGGTATTACTTTTTTGCATATATTTTGTAGTACATGAGGTCAGTTGGTAGGTAATTTGGAAATTGATGTTGTTTGTGCAAAAAGGCTTCAATGGAAAAGTGATAGCTTCAAATTAACTATGCATCCACTTAAATGGATCCAAACATGACTAAAATGAAACCTGTAAATAGGAAGATAATCGATCTCCATTACCTACATGCTCATATTATGTTTGCAATAGAGAGAGGGGGGGAGAGGGATATAAAGCTAGACATATAGATGGGGAAAGAGTGAGAGAGAGAAAGAGAGGTAAGGAGATAGAGATAAAGAGGAAGATAGATATGGAGATGGAGATGGAGATGCATATGGAAAGAGGGATATTAAGAGGGAGAGGGGGAGATAAAGAGAGATAGAAATGGAACAAAAAAATATATAGAGAGGGAGAGAGAGGGAGAGAATGAGAGAGGGATAGATATGTGGGTAGAGAGAGATGGAGACCAACATTACATTGATGGCATACATGGAATAATATTAAAGGACACTTTAATGTAGACATGATCTGATCGGAGCTCACAACTTGAGGAAGTCATAGTTTGATTTAAACATATTATTATTGGAATTTGCATCTTTCCATACAATGTAACCATGTTATTATTTATGATATTATTCAACAAGATATTTAAAAGGAAAAATCAAGTCTATAAATTAAATGGGATAGACATATCAACACAGGGCATACAGAAGAATTAAAACACTTCATTTTCAGCATGTAGGTGTAAAAGAATATGGGGAGAAAATAAAAAGGTAAAAAAGTAAAACAAGAAACAAAGAGGCACGAGGGGAAGTCAAAGAGGTTTTGCCATGGCCTCTTGGAATTATTTTGGAAAAGAAAACCATTTTTTAAAAAACTCTGCAATTAGCTGCACATGGTAGAGAGGCGCCATTATGTTTGAAAGACAACAATAAACTGCTGAAATGAAATGCAAAAAAAGGAGCTGCAAAAAAATTGGAGAGTGGGTTGCGCAAGAATAAAGAGGAGAGTAAAATAAATGAAACTTAGAGAAATGGATACTATGAGGGAGTCACACCATATCATTTGGTCATAGCAATTTGAATTGAAATTAAAATGTTTACTGAGACAAGAGTACAGGTCGCACCTGTTAAAATGAAGTGGAGTTTTTTTTTAAATAATAATAACATTAAGCAAATGTTCCTGGGGAGATTATTAATAAAGGAGATAGATTGTGGAGGAGGAGAGATAAGAATTAACATTTTTAATAGATTCAATAGAAGATAGAAGGGTGCAGAAATAATAGAATAAAATACTTGCAAGTTGCATATGTGGAAAAGAATAGCAGATGCTGGAGTACCTGAACATAGAAGTGTGGTTGGGAATGCTTAAACAAGGGAGTTATATATTGAAAATCCATTGACTAGCAGATTATAAAATGTAATTGCCTGGAAATGAGAAGCAAATAAGAGAATTCAGTTATGTATGGTAATAGCAGATTATATGCTATATGACATAAAAATGTTTGTGTTTTTGAGAAATTGTTTGGATTTGGATATAAATTTGAATAGAGGAGTATTTATTGCTGCAATTATTTTTGGAGGCAAAGCATTGCCTATGAGTTTCGTTTTGGGCCTTGTGAATGGTGTCATGGTAGAGGGGAGTACCCTCTACGTCATTTTACCTTCTCTCTCCCTCTCGTCCCCTTGGCATGATTTGGTTGTGTCCCACTTTTTACCTTGACTTTAACACAAGGAATACATGAAGAAAGGGTTTAGTGTAGGGCATAATGATGGTAATTTTTCACTTGTGTATCTCCCTCTTTCTCCCTCCCTCTCCGTCTTCGTCTCCCTCTCCCCCCTTCTCTCTATCCCATTCTCTCCTGAAAACCACCCTGAACCTGTCATCTATGCATGAGATTTTTTTGTTTTAAAAGTTGAAAACAACCCTGAACTTTTCATCTATACATGAGAGTTTTTAAATAAAAACTGAAAACCACTTTGAATGGCAGTTCTAAAATTTTAAAGTGGTTTAGGTTTTCAGATTAATGCGAAGTATTCTACTTTGTACTCTAAGATTTCTTACATACACATATACATACATTGAGTACTGTCAGGCCATGCCATCTTTAGCCTCAGTTCTCTACTCTACTTTAGGTCAAATTGTAGGCCATTTACAAATTTTGTTTGTTAACCTGTCTAAGAGTGCCTTTCCTTTTAACAGAGAAATTATTTTGAATGGCAGTTGTAGAAAATGAGATGGCTCAGGCTTTCAAAATCATCTCGACATTGTTGTTTATGTAGGATGCAAGTTATATTTTGTACTGTATAAACAAACTTTATTCCTTTTGTGTGTGTTGTTTAAGACTCGGTAGTTTTTCAGGTGCAAGTTGATTTTTGTACTCTCTAAATAAACTTGGTTCTTCTCTGTGTGTTGTTTAAATCATTCTGGTTAAACTGTTAAAGCAAAGCTGTGGTTCAAACTTTTACTAAATATTTCCATACTTTTCATAGTTACCAGGAAACTCTATTAATGTGCAGTGTGCCCCCATTCCCATACGCTCAATTTCTGGTGACTAGCTTTATATATAATATAGTTGTCTCCCTATTTGTTTACTTTCGTACTCGAATTTCATTGGTGTTTCCATACTGGTATACTTACATCTCTGGTAATTATGACATTTCTTTAATTCTCAGAAATAGTTTCAAAGTTTTCAGATTTCAGTCTTCAAAAAAGGCAAGAAGGAAAAAAATAAAATTATTTTCATATTTTTCCATTTCTGCTATTATTTTTCTTCTATTATCATTAACTATCAGATTTGACAGCTACAGTATATCGAATATTTTTAATTTGTAGTATACCTGCATCCATAGGAGACGCAACTACACAAACACCTTAGTTAAATGGTGGTGGCTCCTAGATACCTAAATTTTAAAAGATGGAATGTATCTTTAGACCCATATAGAATGGAAGAAAGAGCTTCACCAATGTAGATAATTGTATTAATATTGGTATCCCTCAGATTGACACTTCGCTAATTTGTTAAAGCAATAGGTAGGGAATAACGATTTAAGTGGCAGCTGGAGATCTTAGGTGAAATCTCTCACTTTTAAGTCAGCTATAGAGCCAAGGGGGGAATCCTCCTTAGAGCTCTCTTTTTTTATTTATCCTCTAGATTTCTCCTAAGTTCTCTTCCTTTAAGATTTTTGGTTAAGTTCTTATTCCGATATAAGAAGGATTGTTTGTGAAAAGAAGGTTTGATATAAGTTTGAATTTCTTCTATTTACTTCTCACCAGTGCTTTTATCTATCAGTCAAATTATATCTATCATCCTACTGACATATGCATGTGAAACAGAGATGCTAGATTTTTAATTTTTGGGAACATGATTTTCTCAAGTCAATATCCGCCATATTTGGGTCAATGAAATACAAGGGACCTGATAGGCTAGAATGGTCAAGGAGATTACCCTTGGATTTATAAAATGAAAATTCAATTATAATTCTACATTTTACATACAGAGTATTTAAGTAGAATGTAGAATGAATTGAACTCGTTAAACTAATCAATTATCATACACATAACAGATTCCAATGTACACATCCCATGAAATTTCAAAAACTATCTCAAGACATAAGAAAATTCAATGAGGGAAACATTATATCTGGAAGAGAAAATATTTTATTGTAATTTAGTAGACATATCTCGATTATTTAATAAATATTAAGCTCTTCAGGTCCTCAAATTGCATCAGAGGCCTATGTGTAGGACGGTGTTTCAGGAAAAACAGCTGAATCCTACAAAGACTCCAGAATATCTTATTCAGACTTCTTTGGACTTTTCCTTAAAACTGATCTATTGATGAGCCTGAAAAACAAAAAAATAGACAGGTTTAGCTGTTGCTTCTTCCTTTATAGTTTGCACTGCACTAACCTAATGCTATCTTTTCTTACAATGGATGGTTGTATGTACTTGCTTTATCCAAAACCGTTGCATGTTGCTTTAAACCATTTTTGGGTAAAAAATAGTCTGATAATATCAAAATAACAAAATTGAAGTCTTGACTAAAGTTGAGTTACCATATTTGTGTGTTGGCTTGCTGAATGCTGAGGTTGCGAAAGTGGTAAGATTTTTTGAGAAGTCCCATTCTTGACATTTGTGAAATATATTTGATGTTTTCCATTTCTTGTTTCAAGGGTGCTACAACCTCCTCAAATGGTCAGAAGTGGAAACTTTTTTCCCATGACTTGTTCAATTTTGCTACTTCTTTCACCTTGATGAATTCTTTTGCTCTCTTTATTTATGCTCAGCCACTCTTTGGTACTCTTTCAATGCTAGCTCTCCTTTTGTAGATTAAAAAATAAACAATACTATGTATAAGTTTGTTTAGTTTTAGCTACGAGATGTGTTAATGTACCTAAACTATCCAATTTACTCTTTCAATAACAATAAAGCATAAAACAAGTAAATCTGATCTATGCTAAGTTTAATAACACTGGATCTGGAATCAAAATGGTATCACAAATGAAAGAGGAAAACATGCAAGATATCTTGTTCATTTCATGGTTTGGTGAAGGCAGGTGGCTGGAGGAGGCTACAAAAGTGTCTAGGAATCTTTTTGGAGAAGAACAACGATCTCAGGGGATCTTTTTGGTGTGAGGCATGCTAGTCACCTCTGGGGCATGCTCTTGACCTTTGAGGCATAGTGGTGACCTACAAATCCTATAGAAAATGAATGTTAATCATAACAGCTTTAGACTCCATTTCAGGTCAGATCTAGGCGTGATTTGATGGTGCAGGGTGTACACAAGTGACTGCAACAGATGACCTTAAACACAGATCCTGGTTACAAATCAGACTAGATCCTACGTAGCCCTAGTTTCCTCTCTTCTTTCAAATCTGCCACTGATGGTGCTCAGGAAGCAATTGTTGTTTTCAACTGTTGCAAACAGTCTCTAATTTACCCTACTCTTTCTCACTTCTCCTCAGCCTTCATGCCAATGGATAATAATAAACAAGAGCTCTGGCCATAGCAGTCCTTATACGCTCCCCTACATCTCATTCTCCTTTTCATGATATTTTCAGTGGTACAAAAACAAATATTTGATGGAAAACTAAAGAAACAACTGGTCATCCAAATTATAGAGATAGAGACATTCAAAGGGAGTGGGCTGAGATGGAGGCACCATAATTGGTGTATGCATCCTATTTTGCAAATCTGGTAGAAGCATTGTTGTTTGCTTCTTATGATAAGATCAAAATGAGCTTGGATTGGATTCAAACAAGTAGAGAGAACAAAGGAGGAATTTAAAGGAGTAGAGGTTGAGTTCGGTGGGATAATGAAAGAGTACCCAAGTGGACTTCCATGCTAACAGTAAAATTTGAAACTAAGATTCTCCACCATGACCCAATGTTCACCAAGATTATGGTATTAAGCTATTGCTCTTTACCAGATTGTTATCCTTAGGTTCTCCTTATTCTCTCTGCTCTGTTTGGGGATTTTCGCGGTTGATCGTACCACATCCATAAGAAGAAAATATTTTTAGTAACTTTAAGTAAGTTTTGTTTAGAAGCACGAAAAAGATTTCATGAAAAATAAATAATGCTAAGACTTCAAATAACACAAATCTTCAGATGGCGGAGGGGCGGAAACCATTATCACCTTGCAGGTGCACCAGAAGCTCTACCTATGCTCTTTCTAGTCGTCGTACAATTTTTTTTGGTCTTTTAGTGAAGCTTTATACATTTATTTCCTAGCCACCACCAGAGGATTTTGAGGCTTTTGAGCCCCCATTTGCAGCTTCGGCCATTTCTACGCAGCTTCAAAAACTGATGCACAATACTATATGAATCTAGGTTTGCAAATTTAAAAGAAAGTATTTGGAAAACCAATAGTAAGATGCAATCAGATGCACACATAACTAGTGTTAGAAGCGTTATGAGGGTAGGGCCCTCTAACACCTCCTTTGGAGGATGAGCAGCAGCAGAGGTGCCCGATTTTCCTCCTCTGCTTTCCCTTCTCAGCTGGACAACATTGCTCTTCTCCACCTTTACTTGATGAAAGGACACATATGATGATGTTTTTTACTCTCTTTTCCAATCCTCCTCCAACAGCCCCAAAAAAATGGGATCAACACAATGGTCTGTGTAAACCCTAACAAAAACACAATTACAAACTGAAAAAAATCTAATATTTTTTTACCCAAAAAGAAAAAACCATATCAGCTGCAGCTTTCACCATAATTTCCCACAATAATACTACCATGAATTCCTTTTGAAAAATGCAACATGAAAAAATGCACAGGAATTACCTGAATTCATTGGGAAAAATTAGTGTAGAATTCTGAAAGATTTCGAATTAACAACCCCTTTTTGGCAGAGAACCTGATCAGAAGGGTAAATTGCCTTTGTTGCAGCAACTAATTGTTCTATTCTACATAGCTCCCAATGAAGTCGCACCAGCCACTCTTTGAAACATAGTGAACTCGTTTAAATTCAATCTAAAACCAATACCTGTGTACCTTGACTAGCGTGAATGGAAAACTACAAAAATTGAGGCACAGATACGATCAGTTTGATCGTCTCCAGAGGGCTCTCTACTGTTGATTTAAATTTTTAGCTTGCTCCCTTTCAGATTGGATACGCCTTCGGTGTAAAATAGAGGTTTAAAGAACATATCAGCACAATTTATGGAAGATCTATGCTCAAAAGAAAAAACATTAATACTCAAGGAAAGTTTCAATAGCACTCAAGGAAAATTTCAATAGGGCTCTTTTCCCAATCACCCCAAACTCTTCATCAACTAATCCCAACTGTCAAACCAACTCCAAAGCCACCAACCTAATTGGGATGTGAAGAAGCAACATGTACAGGGGTATATGTGCATTTAGTATTCAGCCACCAATCTGCTCAATAAGATATGTGCTTCCAGGAGTGAGTATTGATGTGGCTCAACATCTTCATTGCAGTTAGATACATTCTAGCAAATTTACATTAAGCCTCAAGGAAAATTTAGATTTGGATCAAAGGAACTAAAAATTATTTATTAGCTTATTTGGAGATTCACATACCACAGGCTTAGATGGAAACAAGAACAAATAATCAAGTGACATCTCATAGGCACATTTAGGTTTTAATATTAGGGCATCCTTCACCTAGAGATTTTTCCGCTTTCCCCACTGCTATTGGTTTTGGCCCCTCCAAACTCTTCCTCGCTGGTTTTGACCTTTCACTTCTCCGATTTGGCGAGCTGCAGCTTGAAAATAAGGTTTCAAATAGGGGTTTAGAGTATGTTTATTAAAATGAAAATTATTGGCGGTAAACTAAAAATTATGGCACCCATTATGCAAAAAAAAATTGAAATGGAATATTAATAATATAATATAATATAAATATTATA
>VDFB02269842.1:0-24548 GCA_007258455.2 Sequoia sempervirens | reverse complement strand
ATTTAATCCCCTTGCAAATCCACAACTTTCTCGCCGCTATTGGTTTCGACTCCTCCAAACTCTTCATCGCTGGTATTCACCTTTTACTTCTCCAATTTGGAGCTACAACCTGAAACTAAGGTTTTGAAATTTTCACGTCAAAAACATATTTGGAAGTAGATTTTTATCAGATATTGTAGTTGCAAGTTCCACTAATTATAATAAAGATAAATAGTTTTACCTTTTTGCATCAACTAATGCAATTCTGATAACTTTTAGAGGATTGACAATGCTAGCCTTTATCATATCAACATACTCAACTGCAAGTTGCAACACAACATTAAACTTATTAATTAGACTCAACATCTAAGAAAGAAAAAAAAAATTCAAACATTATCAATTTAGTTTCCTCGTAGCTTTCCTCTAGCATATCTAGAACCTCTTTAGATGTTCCATCTAGCTCTCATCACTCCCATACAGGTAGAATTGTGTATGTCCGTCAAACTATCATCTTTGCCATAGAGTTAGAGCTAAATTAATTTAGAAATCTTTTCTTGTTGAGCAATCCAATTCCCCTAGCAAGCCTAACATATAGACAACCTCCTTTACATTCAAAAATTTACTCAAGGATGTCATTTTTAGTCTCAGAAATCAAAATAACCTTATTGTTCATTTGTCAAAACTACATAGTTAATAGAAAAAAAAATCAATGGAAAAAGCATGAGGAAAAATAATCTACCTCTATATTATTAGGGGTGATCAAATACTACTTAAATCTACAATCAGAAACCCTCCTATGAGATACAACCAATCCTATCAGATTAAAAAACAAGAACTAAAACCTTCTTGGGAATCACAACAACAATACCTGAAATCCATCAATGGACGAATGTAATTTTTTCCAAACATGTAGTAATCAAAAGGCTCCTGTATTGCTGTATGATAATTAGAAAATGTGAAAGGATCCTTAAATAAAGGAAGAAATAGAAGAAATTATGCATTTGTTCAAATGAGTAAATATAGTGTAATGTGTTAATTGTTTTTTCTTTACATCATTTAGGAACTAAAGCATAAAAAATTACATAGAGAGGATTTGAAGCAACAAACCTCAAACTATAACAAAATCCGGTCAAAAGTTGTTGCCATGTTTGAAAGGACTATTTCTTTTGCATTGGGATTCCCACTCTCAAAAACCTAACAAAGGCAATCCAGATACATGACCATTGGAAAGATACAAAATTATCACATTAAAGAGAGGAAACAACAAACACTCTGTTAAAATTCCATTCCTACCTCAAAATCTACTGCTTTGCAAGAAAGAAAAGCATTTCAAGCAATTCCAAAGCAATACTTTCATATTTTTTTATTAAACATCAATATAAAGACCTTTGTTTTGTTGCTCTTATGGGAATTTTTTAACTAGGAATGAAACTATTTCAACATTTAGAAAACCATGTTTGACAGGTATACAAGGTATTGGAAATGCAAACTTACAAACTATTTGCAAAAATGCTTTTACATTTTAAGATAGAGAAATTTCATTATGTGGACTTGCTTTAGTGGCAAAGACAAAGCAGAGTTGATGACCATCACCAGCCAAGCATGTGGCTTCAGGAAGGTTTAGAAGGTTGGTCGCTGCCCTTATTCAAGGGTAAAATCTATTACTAGGTCACTGACAACACTGTCTCAACTCCAACATCTAAACCAGGTTGGGATTCTTGTTGTCTATGTAATAAATGAACAAAAAATGAATGTAAATGTAGGTTAGTGTTGTTGTAGCAGATTTTGGAAACATATATTGTGTTTACTTGGTCACTGTATCATTTTTTGAGTTCAAACACTTCATATCTACTCATTACATTGTCTCATTATCCACATGTACAAGTCTGAAATACATTTTCTAAGTATTTTTATTGCTGCCATTATTGGGCTATGTAGAAAGTGAATTAGATGTTAAGAAACAAATGATTCAACTAGGATTCAAGTAAAACAACCTTAACTACAAAGTACAACATTATACATAACTCATACAAAATAGACCCTAGAAGCCAAAATGTAGCAGTGGGAAATACGTTTAAGAAAAGATTCTAGGGAATAGATGGTAGCCTACTCTGTAGATTTACCATTACTATGGTATTGAGATTTTCTTATATAAATTTTGGGAATTTCTTTATCATTGTGAATTTTGTAATAAGAATTCTCTATTTTTACTTGCATAATATATTGAACATAATTTTTTCCCATAGTCCATAAGAAATGGCATGCAAATAAGTTTTCTGAATACAATGCCTATAGTATCAGGCCAAAGGGATTGCTACTGGGGCAAAGGGGATGATTTTTTCTTATGGTTGTGAGGTGACATAGTATACCATAGCTAACACCCTTTGCATTGTTTGTCTCAGCCACAATTGCATCCTTCCATCCTTGTGAAATCATAACCCTGGTACAGGAAAAGAGGGATATGAGTATGGAGGTGGGGTTGGTTACATTATTTTGAAATAGGGCAGGGAAGTATATGAATAAGTGTACAACTATATTGCATTCCATTGAGGCAATTTTATATCCATGCTGAATGATTTTCTTTTAGTTACAACAAATATAGTGAAAACTGTATTTATTTGAACAAGCGTTTTCAATTTCTTTGCATTACTTTAATATAAGGGCTTTTGTTACACCTCAGGCCTTGAGTACATTACATAAAGGGATCACAATACCAAGTCCAAAAGTAATAAAACTTATTCATCAAGATTTTTAAAACCAACTTTTTGGACCACACTTTGTGATCCATCATCAGGAAGAGGAAAAATAGTTACATTTTGACAATCACTATGGGCTTTGGAAATATCATGACTGTTAAAAAAGAGGGGTTTGGCTGGGAAAAACAAATCCATAAAATGGTTTCATCAAGCTGCAAAGGTTGTGGAAGGGTAGTAGCTTCTGAAGATAAATCAAACTGAAGAGCTGCAAAATCCCATAGCATTTCAACATGGCCTTCATCACAAAGTGGCCATGTTCAGGAATCACATATCCAAGGGCAACCACCTTATATGCCTGTTATGTATTCACCGCAACAGGGCATACTCTCAGCACCAGTATGGAGCATGTACCAAGTAAGTTCTATTTTCTTTAGTCACTCTCTAGTAGTGGTTGCTCACTGCAAGTGATTAAGATAATATCATTTTATTTGAAATTCACCCATTAATTTACTACTATTACTTTATTTATACTTCATTTATATTCTCCTTGGTTTGAGTTCTTTCATCAATTGGAACTAAGCCTTGAATTATTGAAGCTCGGATGAGTAGAAAAAGGGTGTATGGGATAGGATATTGATTGTGTAGGGTTGGAATCCCTGTTCAAGGAGAAAGGCCACCCCACCATTGAAAAATATGTTTTATGTTCTATTGAGGTGGCCAAGATGGATTCTTGAATCAATTTTATTGGTCCAGATTCTGAAGAAATTCAACTTGGATTATATTTAGCATTGTTAACCAATCTCTATTTTTCAAGATTTGAAACAAGATTTTCAGTGAGTTTCTTTTGTGGTTTTAGAAAAATTGATTCCAAAAATTCAGGCCCTATTGGTTTGTTTCTAGTATATTTAATTATTTTTTGTTTGCCTTATTGAACCATAGTTTTTGTGGGTTGGAGAGGCTCATGTCATATGGGTTCCTACCTTAATGTTTAGATTCTTCATTACTCTTCCACATAGATAGATAGATGGGATGCGTGGAGGAGTCTATTTCCCATCTTTCTTTTGTATGCTATTATTCTTGAGGTTGTGGTTGTTGCTGATATTAGCTGTTAATATCAAAGTCTAGGGATGGTTTTTTTTAACTATTTTGTGGACAGTTTTGGCTGATAATCTATTTGAATTGGATTAAAAATGTTGGTTGCACCTGTTTTAAGCATATTTGTGTTCTTCAAATTGCATTGCTACTTTTTTCAAATCCATATCTCTCATTCTATGAGCAGCCCTTGATCTTCCTTTTTTTTCAAAAGGAACAAAAAATATGCAGCAGATTCTTTTTTAAAGGTTTTCCTAAATTTTTAATTGGTTACAACTCATAGTATGGTTTATCAACACAGTATTTATGTATTGAGATTATAATGAATGTGCCATAGGTTGATTATTGAGTCAATGTATATTTTAAAATAGCAAATTAGTGAAGAACAATGACACTTGGAAAACATTAGTAAAGTACATCTCTATGAATTGCAATGCCTCTTGTTCCCATCCTACTTTCCTAGAATATTAAAGGGTTCTCTTTGGAATCCATTATTTCAATTCATGTTTCCTTGTTCCCACAAATGGGACTCGGTGGAAGCATCTCTTGAAATTGAATTCCATTTTTAGTATGTTGAGAAATGATGCACCCAATCCTGAATTCAATTTGAAGAAATGTAGATAAATTTAAGGGAGATTGAAAATTTAAGGTTCCTTTGAGAAAATTTATAAGTCTAGTATAGGGATATTAGTAATTAGTAGAACAGGAAAATAAATATGATTTAAACAAAATCAAGATCAAAAAATAATATGTTAAAGTGAAATATATAACAAAAGAATGTTGCACATGATCCACCGAAGGTAGTCCATTATGACTCATTTATTAAATATTATGTAATTAACTAAAGTCTTAAAACTGTAGCAATATGAGATATTATTGTAGAAAGAAGATTTCATACGCACACACATAGTATATACACACACACACACAAATATAGAGCCGCTTTCATCGGTCTATCGATGGAGCTATGAGGGGAGTTTCCCCGATGTGGTAATGTTAGGCCGATAGTGACACTATCGGCCTAACATTACTACATTGGGGGAACTACCCTCATAGCTCCACCGATAGACCAATGAAAGAAGCTCACAACACAAATATCGACGTAATAAAAGGCTATCTAGTCAACATAAAACCTAGTTCCCCCGATGCAACGATAAAATGCTAAAGGCATCAGAGGAAGTGACACCTATCAGTGGACCATGATTGAATAGGAAAAGTGTTTACCATCTATTACAAAATATTAAAATACAATGTTATATAGACTTGAAAGTTTGAAACTGGCTAGAGAAAAAATAGACATGTCTGAAACACACATATATATATATATATATATAATATATGAATTGTGCATCCAAACTCCAAGGTGACTGTATAATGATAGGATTAATAAGATATACCCTACAACAATTTATTTAGATTTATTGTCTCAGCCTAGGACAAACATTTTAGAATTAGGAATATAGAAAAGGAGTTAGTCAGATGTATTCATTCTCCAAAGAGAAAAAAAATTGAAAACAAGTCACCGAGGTACTAGGTGGAATAGTTGAATCTCATCCAAGCTATTCAAAGATAATTTCCATTATTTTCTTATATTGCTAATGTAATTCAATATAAGGATATTCAATATTATAAGGTGGTAAGTAATAACTCATATGGATAAAGGCATGCAACCAATTTTCTAGTTGTGGACTTATTGCCATGGTAACATGGACACAATAGGAAGGGCACAATAGTGATGTAGATCACATCATTACTCTACCTAGTGAACAAAATATTATAAATGAAACTCGAATAAACAAAACCAGAGTACAAAATTATGTGACAAATAAAATAGCATTCAGAACCAAAAGACAAACACTTAAATAGTAGTAAAAACACCAACCTGCATAGCAAAATTGAATGTCATGAACTCCACAATGGGTTTCACTCCATAATATGTTGCGCCAACACCAATGCTAGTAAAACAAGCCTGCAATGGAAGAATACAAGCAAACATAAATTGGCTATATATTTGAATAATAAAAGATATAAAGGAAAAAAGTCTTTTGACAGGATTTCAATTAGCACATTTTAGCTTTAGAAACTTGCAAACCTCAATGATTGGGGTATCAAGAACCCTGTCAGGTCCAAACTTTTGCATAAGGCCTTTAGAAACCTGTAAAGAAACATGAATATAAGTATATACAATGAAAATATCTCAAATTTTCAAATTTTTAGTCAATTATTCAATAGCAAAGGGTTCTTATCTAATTGTTATATAATTTTTATAAAATTTCCACAAGTAAAATACTAGAGTCCTCCCTGCTTGTGCAAAAATGGGAGCTTTGGGATGGGCTATGAACATGCACCAAAGCATAATGGTCTAGGGGAATTTTTGTCAGATGTTATAGTTGGATATGCTCTAGTAGACATATATGCAAGATGTGGAATCCTAGACAAAACATCTGAATTGTTTGACAGAATGTCTCAAAGAGATGTCATCTCATGGAATGAAATGATTGATTACAGAATGTGCACAAAATGAATGTTGCAAGGAACCTCTCAAAATATTTGAATTAATGAAGCACTCTGAAACACATCCTAACATTCTATTTTCAATGGAATTAGGGAGGTTATTTAAACTTTTACACCCTTCTATGCTCAAGTGTTGCAGTTGTGATAGATTGCCAATGAATCAGGGAGGCTATTTAAATCTATACACCCTACAATTTTCAAGTGATGCAGTTGTGATAGGTTGCCAATGGAATCGGGGAGCTTATTTAAATGTCCACACCCTTCTATGTTTAAGTGTTGCAGCTATGACATGTTTCCAAATGAATTAGGGAGCTTATTTAAACATCCACACCCTTATATGTTCAAGTGTTGTAGTTGTGATAGGTTGTTAATGGAATCAAGGAGGTTATTTAATCAAGGAGCTTATTTAAATATCCACACCCTTCTATGTTCAAGTGTTGTGTTGTAGCTGTGACAGGTTGCTAATGAAATCAAGGAGGTTATTTAAACTGTGACAATATTTTATTTTTAAGTGTTGTAGTTGTGATAGATTGTCAACAGAATCAAGGAGGTTATTTAAACCTTTAAAATTTTGTATTATATTCAAGTGTTGTAGTTGTGAGAGACTGACAATGGAATTGGGGAGGTTATTTAAACCTCTACAACTTTCTATTTTCAAGTGTTACAGATGTGACAGGTTGCCACTGGAATCAAGAAGGTTATTTAAACCTCTACAGTCTTCTATGTTCAAGTGTTGCAGCTGTGGCAAGTTTCCAATAGAATTAGGAAGGTTATTTAAACTTCTATAGTCTTCTGTGTTCAAGTGTTGTAGTTGTGACAGGTTGCCAATAGAATCAAGGGGGTTATTTAAACTTTTACACATTTCTATGTTCAAGTGCTACAGCTGTGACAGGTTGCCAATGGAATGAAGGAAGTTATTTAATAATATACACCCTACCATGTTCAAGTGTTGTAGTTGTGACAAGTTGCCAATGGAATCGGGAAGGTTATTTAAACGTTCACACCTTTCTATGTTCAAGGTTGTAGCGGTGACAGGTTGCCAATGGAATCAATGAGGTTATTTAAACCATGCCAATATTTTAGTTTTGAATGCTACAGCTGCAATAGATTGTCAATAGAATCAAGGAGGTTATTTAAACCTTTGAAACTTCCTATTATGTTCAAGTGCTACATTTGTGATAGGTTGACAATCGGATCAGGGAGGTTATTTAAACCTCTACAACTTACTATTTTCAAGTACTGCAGATGTGATAGGTTGCCAGTGGAATAAGGAAGGTTATTTAAAAATTAAACCTCTACAATCTTCTATGATCAATTGTTGCAGCTGCGATAGGTTTCCAATAGAATCAAGGAGGTTGTCTATGCTCAAGTGTTGCAATTGTGACAGCTTGCCAATGGAATCAAGGAGCTTATTTAAACCTCCACACTCTTTTATATTTAATTGTTGTAGCTATGACAGGTTGTCTATGGAATCAATTTTATATTGGGTTCTAGGTGCATGCAGTCATGCAGGTTTAGTGGATGAGGGTTGCATGTACTTTACACGTCAGTAACCCTTATTGCATTACAATTTGCATATATAGTTGATCATTAGGTGTGCATGGTTGACCTTCGTGCCCGCGTCAGCTATATTCAAAGCAAATTCATCTTTTTTCCTTAAGTAAAACTAGCAATTGCACCTTGGTGTGCAATGGGTATGCCAAAGAGTTGTGGAAGGTCAATTAGGGAAAATTTTGGTATTACTTTTTTGCATATATTTTGTAGTACATGAGGTCAGTTGGTAGGTAATTTGGAAATTGATGTTGTTTGTGCAAAAAGGCTTCAATGGAAAAGTGATAGCTTCAAATTAACTATGCATCCACTTAAATGGATCCAAACATGACTAAAATGAAACCTGTAAATAGGAAGATAATCGATCTCCATTACCTACATGCTCATATTATGTTTGCAATAGAGAGAGGGGGGGAGAGGGATATAAAGCTAGACATATAGATGGGGAAAGAGTGAGAGAGAGAAAGAGAGGTAAGGAGATAGAGATAAAGAGGAAGATAGATATGGAGATGGAGATGGAGATGCATATGGAAAGAGGGATATTAAGAGGGAGAGGGGGAGATAAAGAGAGATAGAAATGGAACAAAAAAATATATAGAGAGGGAGAGAGAGGGAGAGAATGAGAGAGGGATAGATATGTGGGTAGAGAGAGATGGAGACCAACATTACATTGATGGCATACATGGAATAATATTAAAGGACACTTTAATGTAGACATGATCTGATCGGAGCTCACAACTTGAGGAAGTCATAGTTTGATTTAAACATATTATTATTGGAATTTGCATCTTTCCATACAATGTAACCATGTTATTATTTATGATATTATTCAACAAGATATTTAAAAGGAAAAATCAAGTCTATAAATTAAATGGGATAGACATATCAACACAGGGCATACAGAAGAATTAAAACACTTCATTTTCAGCATGTAGGTGTAAAAGAATATGGGGAGAAAATAAAAAGGTAAAAAAGTAAAACAAGAAACAAAGAGGCACGAGGGGAAGTCAAAGAGGTTTTGCCATGGCCTCTTGGAATTATTTTGGAAAAGAAAACCATTTTTTAAAAAACTCTGCAATTAGCTGCACATGGTAGAGAGGCGCCATTATGTTTGAAAGACAACAATAAACTGCTGAAATGAAATGCAAAAAAAGGAGCTGCAAAAAAATTGGAGAGTGGGTTGCGCAAGAATAAAGAGGAGAGTAAAATAAATGAAACTTAGAGAAATGGATACTATGAGGGAGTCACACCATATCATTTGGTCATAGCAATTTGAATTGAAATTAAAATGTTTACTGAGACAAGAGTACAGGTCGCACCTGTTAAAATGAAGTGGAGTTTTTTTTTAAATAATAATAACATTAAGCAAATGTTCCTGGGGAGATTATTAATAAAGGAGATAGATTGTGGAGGAGGAGAGATAAGAATTAACATTTTTAATAGATTCAATAGAAGATAGAAGGGTGCAGAAATAATAGAATAAAATACTTGCAAGTTGCATATGTGGAAAAGAATAGCAGATGCTGGAGTACCTGAACATAGAAGTGTGGTTGGGAATGCTTAAACAAGGGAGTTATATATTGAAAATCCATTGACTAGCAGATTATAAAATGTAATTGCCTGGAAATGAGAAGCAAATAAGAGAATTCAGTTATGTATGGTAATAGCAGATTATATGCTATATGACATAAAAATGTTTGTGTTTTTGAGAAATTGTTTGGATTTGGATATAAATTTGAATAGAGGAGTATTTATTGCTGCAATTATTTTTGGAGGCAAAGCATTGCCTATGAGTTTCGTTTTGGGCCTTGTGAATGGTGTCATGGTAGAGGGGAGTACCCTCTACGTCATTTTACCTTCTCTCTCCCTCTCGTCCCCTTGGCATGATTTGGTTGTGTCCCACTTTTTACCTTGACTTTAACACAAGGAATACATGAAGAAAGGGTTTAGTGTAGGGCATAATGATGGTAATTTTTCACTTGTGTATCTCCCTCTTTCTCCCTCCCTCTCCGTCTTCGTCTCCCTCTCCCCCCTTCTCTCTATCCCATTCTCTCCTGAAAACCACCCTGAACCTGTCATCTATGCATGAGATTTTTTTGTTTTAAAAGTTGAAAACAACCCTGAACTTTTCATCTATACATGAGAGTTTTTAAATAAAAACTGAAAACCACTTTGAATGGCAGTTCTAAAATTTTAAAGTGGTTTAGGTTTTCAGATTAATGCGAAGTATTCTACTTTGTACTCTAAGATTTCTTACATACACATATACATACATTGAGTACTGTCAGGCCATGCCATCTTTAGCCTCAGTTCTCTACTCTACTTTAGGTCAAATTGTAGGCCATTTACAAATTTTGTTTGTTAACCTGTCTAAGAGTGCCTTTCCTTTTAACAGAGAAATTATTTTGAATGGCAGTTGTAGAAAATGAGATGGCTCAGGCTTTCAAAATCATCTCGACATTGTTGTTTATGTAGGATGCAAGTTATATTTTGTACTGTATAAACAAACTTTATTCCTTTTGTGTGTGTTGTTTAAGACTCGGTAGTTTTTCAGGTGCAAGTTGATTTTTGTACTCTCTAAATAAACTTGGTTCTTCTCTGTGTGTTGTTTAAATCATTCTGGTTAAACTGTTAAAGCAAAGCTGTGGTTCAAACTTTTACTAAATATTTCCATACTTTTCATAGTTACCAGGAAACTCTATTAATGTGCAGTGTGCCCCCATTCCCATACGCTCAATTTCTGGTGACTAGCTTTATATATAATATAGTTGTCTCCCTATTTGTTTACTTTCGTACTCGAATTTCATTGGTGTTTCCATACTGGTATACTTACATCTCTGGTAATTATGACATTTCTTTAATTCTCAGAAATAGTTTCAAAGTTTTCAGATTTCAGTCTTCAAAAAAGGCAAGAAGGAAAAAAATAAAATTATTTTCATATTTTTCCATTTCTGCTATTATTTTTCTTCTATTATCATTAACTATCAGATTTGACAGCTACAGTATATCGAATATTTTTAATTTGTAGTATACCTGCATCCATAGGAGACGCAACTACACAAACACCTTAGTTAAATGGTGGTGGCTCCTAGATACCTAAATTTTAAAAGATGGAATGTATCTTTAGACCCATATAGAATGGAAGAAAGAGCTTCACCAATGTAGATAATTGTATTAATATTGGTATCCCTCAGATTGACACTTCGCTAATTTGTTAAAGCAATAGGTAGGGAATAACGATTTAAGTGGCAGCTGGAGATCTTAGGTGAAATCTCTCACTTTTAAGTCAGCTATAGAGCCAAGGGGGGAATCCTCCTTAGAGCTCTCTTTTTTTATTTATCCTCTAGATTTCTCCTAAGTTCTCTTCCTTTAAGATTTTTGGTTAAGTTCTTATTCCGATATAAGAAGGATTGTTTGTGAAAAGAAGGTTTGATATAAGTTTGAATTTCTTCTATTTACTTCTCACCAGTGCTTTTATCTATCAGTCAAATTATATCTATCATCCTACTGACATATGCATGTGAAACAGAGATGCTAGATTTTTAATTTTTGGGAACATGATTTTCTCAAGTCAATATCCGCCATATTTGGGTCAATGAAATACAAGGGACCTGATAGGCTAGAATGGTCAAGGAGATTACCCTTGGATTTATAAAATGAAAATTCAATTATAATTCTACATTTTACATACAGAGTATTTAAGTAGAATGTAGAATGAATTGAACTCGTTAAACTAATCAATTATCATACACATAACAGATTCCAATGTACACATCCCATGAAATTTCAAAAACTATCTCA
This sequence comes from Sequoia sempervirens, assembly GCA_007258455.2. Lineage (NCBI taxonomy): Eukaryota > Viridiplantae > Streptophyta > Pinopsida > Cupressales > Cupressaceae > Sequoia > Sequoia sempervirens. Next base: position 12,915 of record VDFB02269842.1, on the reverse strand, counting down.
AGACATAAGAAAATTCAATGAGGGAAACATTATATCTGGAAGAGAAAATATTTTATTGTAATTTAGTAGACATATCTCGATTATTTAATAAATATTAAGCTCTTCAGGTCCTCAAATTGCATCAGAGGCCTATGTGTAGGACGGTGTTTCAGGAAAAACAGCTGAATCCTACAAAGACTCCAGAATATCTTATTCAGACTTCTTTGGACTTTTCCTTAAAACTGATCTATTGATGAGCCTGAAAAACAAAAAAATAGACAGGTTTAGCTGTTGCTTCTTCCTTTATAGTTTGCACTGCACTAACCTAATGCTATCTTTTCTTACAATGGATGGTTGTATGTACTTGCTTTATCCAAAACCGTTGCATGTTGCTTTAAACCATTTTTGGGTAAAAAATAGTCTGATAATATCAAAATAACAAAATTGAAGTCTTGACTAAAGTTGAGTTACCATATTTGTGTGTTGGCTTGCTGAATGCTGAGGTTGCGAAAGTGGTAAGATTTTTTGAGAAGTCCCATTCTTGACATTTGTGAAATATATTTGATGTTTTCCATTTCTTGTTTCAAGGGTTCTACAACCTCCTCAAATGGTCAGAAGTGGAAATTTTTTCCCATGACTTGTTCAATTTTGCTACTTCTTTCACCTTGATGAATTCTTTTGCTCTCTTTATTTATGCTCAGCCACTCTTTGGTACTCTTTCAATGCTAGCTCTCCTTTTGTAGATTAAAAAATAAACAATACTATGTATAAGTTTGTTTAGTTTTAGCTACGAGATGTGTTAATGTACCTAAACTATCCAATTTACTCTTTCAATAACAATAAAGCATAAAACAAGTAAATCTGATCTATGCTAAGTTTAATAACACTAGATCTAGGAATCAAAATGGTATCACAAATGAAAGAGGAAAACATGCAAGATATCTTGTTCATTTCATGGTTTGGTGAAGGCAGGTGGCTGGAGGAGGCTACAAAAGTGTCTAGGAATCTTTTTGGAGAAGAACAACGATCTCAGGGGATCTTTTTGGTGTGAGGCATGCTAGTCACCTCTGGGGCATGCTCTTGACCTTTGAGGCATAGTGGTGACCTACAAATCCTATAGAAAATGAATGTTAATCATAACAGCTTTAGACTCCATTTCAGGTCAGATCTAGGCGTGATTTGATGGTGCAGGGTGTACACAAGTGACTGCAACAGATGACCTTAAACACAGATCCTGGTTACAAATCAGACTAGATCCTACGTAGCCCTAGTTTCCTCTCTTCTTTCAAATCTGCCACTGATGGTGCTCAGGAAGCAATTGTTGTTTTCAACTGTTGCAAACAGTCTCTAATTTACCCTACTCTTTCTCACTTCTCCTCAGCCTTCATGCCAATGGATAATAATAAACAAGAGCTCTGGCCATAGCAGTCCTTATACGCTCCCCTACATCTCATTCTCCTTTTCATGATATTTTCAGTGGTACAAAAACAAATATTTGATGGAAAACTAAAGAAACAACTGGTCATCCAAATTATAGAGATAGAGACATTCAAAGGGAGTGGGCTGAGATGGAGGCACCATAATTGGTGTATGCATCCTATTTTGCAAATCTGGTAGAAGCATTGTTGTTTGCTTCTTATGATAAGATCAAAATGAGCTTGGATTGGATTCAAACAAGTAGAGAGAACAAAGGAGGAATTTAAAGGAGTAGAGGTTGAGTTCGGTGGGATAATGAAAGAGTACCCAAGTGGACTTCCATGCTAACAGTAAAATTTGAAACTAAGATTCTCCACCATGACCCAATGTTCACCAAGATTATGGTATTAAGCTATTGCTCTTTACCAGATTGTTATCCTTAGGTTCTCCTTATTCTCTCTGCTCTGTTTGGGGATTTTCGCGGTTGATCGTACCACATCCATAAGAAGAAAATATTTTTAGTAACTTTAAGTAAGTTTTGTTTAGAAGCACGAAAAAGATTTCATGAAAAATAAATAATGCTAAGACTTCAAATAACACAAATCTTCAGATGGCGGAGGGGCGGAAACCATTATCACCTTGCAGGTGCACCAGAAGCTCTACCTATGCTCTTTCTAGTCGTCGTACAATTTTTTTTGGTCTTTTAGTGAAGCTTTATACATTTATTTCCTAGCCACCACCAGAGGATTTTGAGGCTTTTGAGCCCCCATTTGCAGCTTCGGCCATTTCTACGCAGCTTCAAAAACTGATGCACAATACTATATGAATCTAGGTTTGCAAATTTAAAAGAAAGTATTTGGAAAACCAATAGTAAGATGCAATCAGATGCACACATAACTAGTGTTAGAAGCGTTATGAGGGTAGGGCCCTCTAACACCTCCTTTGGAGGATGAGCAGCAGCAGAGGTGCCCGATTTTCCTCCTCTGCTTTCCCTTCTCAGCTGGACAACATTGCTCTTCTCCACCTTTACTTGATGAAAGGACACATATGATGATGTTTTTTACTCTCTTTTCCAATCCTCCTCCAACAGCCCCAAAAAAATGGGATCAACACAATGGTCTGTGTAAACCCTAACAAAAACACAATTACAAACTGAAAAAAATCTAATATTTTTTTACCCAAAAAGAAAAAACCATATCAGCTGCAGCTTTCACCATAATTTCCCACAATAATACTACCATGAATTCCTTTTGAAAAATGCAACATGAAAAAATGCACAGGAATTACCTGAATTCATTGGGAAAAATTAGTGTAGAATTCTGAAAGATTTCGAATTAACAACCCCTTTTTGGCAGAGAACCTGATCAGAAGGGTAAATTGCCTTTGTTGCAGCAACTAATTGTTCTATTCTACATAGCTCCCAATGAAGTCGCACCAGCCACTCTTTGAAACATAGTGAACTCGTTTAAATTCAATCTAAAACCAATACCTGTGTACCTTGACTAGCGTGAATGGAAAACTACAAAAATTGAGGCACAGATACGATCAGTTTGATCGTCTCCAGAGGGCTCTCTACTGTTGATTTAAATTTTTAGCTTGCTCCCTTTCAGATTGGATACGCCTTCGGTGTAAAATAGAGGTTTAAAGAACATATCAGCACAATTTATGGAAGATCTATGCTCAAAAGAAAAAACATTAATACTCAAGGAAAGTTTCAATAGCACTCAAGGAAAATTTCAATAGGGCTCTTTTCCCAATCATCCCAAACTCTTCATCAGCTAATCCCAACTATCAAACCAACTCCAAAGCCACCAACCTAATTGGGATGTGAAGAAGCAACATGTACAGGGGTATACGTGCATTTAGTATTCAGCGGCCAATCTGCTCAATAAGATCCGCGCTTCCAGGAGTGAGTATTGATGTGGCTCAACATCTTCATTGCAGTTAGATACATTCTAGCAGATTTACATTAAGCCTCAAGGAAAATTTAGATTTGGATCAAAGGAACTAAAAATTATTTATTAGCTTATTTGGAGATTCACATACCACAGGCTTAGATGGAAACAAGAACAAATAATCAAGTGACATCTCATAGGCACATTTAGGTTTTAATATTAGGGCATCCTTCACCTAGAGATTTTGCCGCTTTCCCGCTGCTATTGGTTTTGGCCCCTCCAAACTCTTCCTCGCTGGTTTTGACCTTTCACTTCTCCGATTTGGCGAGCTGCAGCTTGAAAATAAGGTTTCAAATAGGGGTTTAGAGTATGTTTATTAAAATGAAAATTATTGGCAGTAAACTAAAAATTATGGCACCCATTATGCAAAAAAAATTGAAATGGAATATTAATAATATAATATAATATAAATATTATATAATATAATATAAATATTATATAATATATATTATATATATTATATAATATATTATTAATATAATATAATAATATTATATACATGACTTGATAGAATCTATATATAGTTGATAGATAATTCGTGAATCAATTTCGTTCACGAAGAAGGGAGCTATAAGTAATAAGTAATGAAACTCTAAATTTTATTGAGAGTTTGATTCTGGGTCAGGATGAATGTTGGTGGCATGCTTAACACATGCAATTCGAACAGGAAGTGGTGTTTCTAGTGGCAAACAGGTGAGTAATGCATAAGAACCTACCCTTGGGAGGGGAACAAGCTTAGGTAGGGGTCATGTGAGGGGGGTTTAAACTCTATGGATTATGATCAAATTCAAAAGAAAAAAGAATAGAGGAGTAATAATCATTTATTTAGTCATTTTTATTTGTTGATACCAGTCATTTATTTAGTTCATTTATTTGCCAAATTCTACTAGTGGAAGTGGAAGAAAATTTTATGAGGAGATTGAAAAAGGGAAATGGAAAATATAGAGGTAAGCTACCCTTTAAGTGTTTCAATTGTGGAAAGATAGGTCATTATGTTTCTAAATGTCCAATCAAATTTGCAAATGACAAATATAAGGATCATAAAGGTAAACCTTTCAAGAAAATTTATTATGTTGAAAAATACAATGGTGTATCTAATGATGAGGAATCAAACTATCTTGATGAGGATAGTGATGTATTCTTGTTCATGGCTCTAAATGTTGGAACTAATTCTACTAATACTGAAAGATGTGTGAGGGAAAGTGCTTCAAAAACATGTCACAATATTGAAGGAACTATGGTGACTGGTTTTCATGCAAGAGAGGAGAGAAACTACTAGATAATTGATATTGAATGTTCAAATCATATGACAGGTGATAAGAGTAAGTTTGTTAAACTTCAAAAGTATAATGGTGGTCTTGTTAAGTTTGGTGATAATACATTTGCTAAGATCTGTGGAAAAGGTTCAATTATTTTTTATGGCAAGCATAAAATAGATGACATTATTTATGTCAAGGGTATTTGGTGTAATATTCTCAGTGTAGGAAAAATGTGCAATAGAGGATGCAATTTGGTGTTTCAGGATGGTGGATGTGAAGTCAGAAAAGGAAACTCCAAAACTTTGGTTGTTGCAAGAACAAGGACAAAAGGAAATTTTTATCAACTCAAAGGTGGTGGTGTTAAGTACTTTATGTCACAAATCAATGAAAGCTAGCTATGGTATAAATGAATGGGTCACATTAACTTTGATATCCCAGTGAAGATTAGCTCTACTGATGCTATGAGAGATTTTCCAAGGATTACAAAACCTATCAATGCAATCTACAAAGAGTGTTAGTTTGGAAAGAAAACAAAGAAGAGGTTTAGAAATAAAGAATATTCTACCACAAGGCCTTTGGAGTTGGTGCATACAAACCTATGTGGACCTACTAGAATAAGAAGCTCCCAAGGTGACAAGTATTTCATGATATTAATAGATGATTATTCTAGAATGACCTGGGTGACATTCTCAAAGAAAAATTAGAAGCTATAGATAAATTTAAAGTTTTCAAATCTATGGTTAAGAATGAAATAGGTTTGAAAATCAAGTGCTTGAGGTTTGATAGATTGGGTAGGTTGTGTAGATGACAAAATAAGTACAAGTGAAGGTGCTTTATTTCTTGTAAGTAGGTTGGTTTCTTGGTTGAGTAAGAAGCAGGATTCAATGTTATTATCTAATACAGAGGAAAAATATAGTGCAACAACATCATGTTGTACACAGGTGTTGTGGATGAAGAAAACATTGATGGATATCAAAGTTTCATATGATGAGTTGATTTCTATCTTGTGTGATAATACAAATTCTATCAATATTTTAAAAACCCTGATAATGCATTCAAGGACAAGGAATATCTCTATCTAGTATCACTTTCTAAGAGAGAAATATCTAGAGAATGAGGTGAAGTTGGAGTATGTACCTACAAAGGATCAAGTTGCAGACATCTTCACAAAGGCTCTTCCAAAAGATGCATTTGAGTATCTCTAATAGAATCTAGGGGTGATTGTCCCTCCTTTCAATTAGATGCATAAGAGTGTGCATCTATCTAGGAGAGAATTTCAAGATACATTCTTGGTCTTGGACTAATGAAGGCTACCTCTCAAGGAGAGTAGGTAATGGTGTATTTGGTTGGTGTAGTCAAGAGGAGCATATCTTGTGCCCCAAGGGGGAGAGAACAGTGAAGCGAGACCATAAGTAAGTGTGAGAGGAAGTAGTGTGTTGGTGTTGCCTAAAGTGGAGTTTTTAAATGATATCAAAAGGAGAGATGGTTGCCCTTTTCCATTGATGTCAAAGGGGGAGAGAGTGAAGTCTAAAAAACTCCTCAAGTAACTCAAGTAAAGGGGAGAAAAATTAAGGAAAGGGAAAAAAGATTGAAGTTTGAGAAAGTGGTGGAAGTGTAAGGAATATCCTAGTTAGGGGGAGAGCTATCTAAGTGTTTCTTGATGCATATTTGTTGAACTATGAGATGGTGTTGCCATTATAGAGTTTCTTTTTTTGTTGATGGTTTTCAGAGTTGGTGTTGCCATCAATGACAAAGGACGAGATTGTTGGTGTTTTCATTAGTGTTGTCATTGATGTCAACCCCTAGTGTGGATGTGTTGTAGTTTGATGTCACATTGATGTCAACCTCCAATATGGTTAGGGATATTGTTAGAGATTGTTGCACTATGTTATCACAACACACAACAGGCAATTAGCGCCGACTTTGGCACCAGATTTTAGTGTATTTTGAGCCATGAATTGAACAATTTGGTTGGCGCTAAACTCGGCACAAACAAGCATGGTCAACTCGGCACCAAATTTTGTGTCAACTTTTCCATCGGATTTAGTGCCGACTTTAGTTTCAGAATTAATGTTGAGAAATTGTAGCATCTCTGAAAGCACCTAAAATAGCACCGAGAAGTGACGTCAGAAATTGCACCAAAATTGGCACCCAATTTGGCTTCTGGTTTTTCTTCCATGTCTACTCCCATTTTTGCTTCTAAAGTTGCTTCTAGTTTTGCTTCCAATTTGACATCTAGTTTTGCTTCCAGGTTTTCCTCCATGTTTGCTTCCAATTTTGCTTCTGGTTTTGCTTCTAGTTTTTCTTCCGGTTTTCCTTCCAGTTTTGCTTATGTTTTTGCTTCCAAGTTTGCTTTAGGTTTTGCTTTAGGTTTTGCTTCTATTTTTGCTTCCAAGTTTGCTTCCGATTTTGCTTCTAGTTTTGCTTCCAATTTTGCTTCTAGGTTTATTTTTGGTTTTGCTTCCGGTTTTGCTTCTAGGTTTGCTTTTGGTTTCTTCCTATTTTGCTTCCTCGATTTTGCTTCCGTGCTCTGCTTCCCATTTTGTTTCCGGTTTTGCTTCCACCTTGCTTCCTCCACTTGCTCTCTCCACCTTGCTTCCTCGGGTTTGCTTCCCAATTTGCTTCCACCTTTGCCTCCTGTTTGCTTCTAGTTTGGCTTCCATTGTTGTTTTTATTTAAATGTTTGTTTTACTTCCATTTATTAATTTAATATGTTTTATTTCAATTTAATTAGTTAAATATATTGTTTTCTTAAATAACCATAAGGATTATAGAGGCAATTTAATTATTTAACACATATGATTAAACACAATATAATTATTGTAAATATTGGTCATCATTCATAATTAAAACAAGGAGTCAAATATCTATAATTTAATTGAATTTGACAACATCCATCCTGAGCGGTAAATTAAAATAATCATACTTAATAAATATCCATCCAAAAATCATCAACCACTTTTAATATATATAAATTGACAAGTCAATACTGATAAGATCATCATCATATATAACTAAAACAAGTGAAAATCAAATATGCCAGTACATCAAAAACATGTCAAAATGATACATGTCCAATAGTCGACATAAGTAAAAATGATACATGTATAAATGATATTATAACTAAAATTGATAAATTATGTAACTCAAATTGATACAAGTCAAGTTGATACATGTCCAAATGATATAGTGAAAATGACACATGTCAATATGATAAAACTCAACAATATAGTACTGTAGGCTGTGAAAATGATACATATGATAGTAACCATGAAAATATTCATCATAACGATACATCAACAATGATCCATGATGTAGTCTATATCATCATGAATGTCACTGGTTACTATCACCGACTATTTCATCATCATCATCACCATCGTGATCATCATCATCCTCATCGTCGTCATCGTCCTCATCGTCATCGTCGTCCTCATCATCGTTATCGTTGTCATCATCATTGTCATCAGTCTTGGTGTCTTCCATATCTGCATCATCATCATCCTCTGCCATGTGATCTGTACTGATAGAACCAATATTTTGTGGATCTATATCATGTTGAGGATCATCTTGATCTTTTGGAAGACCTGTGTTTTGCAAAAAATAAAACATTTAAAATAAAAATTTATTTTTCTATTATATATCTAATATTACAACATGAGACAAAACCATAATCATATTACATCATATCAAAGTGCACATATCATAATAAAATTTAAAAGTTCCAGTTAATACTGAGTCAAGAGAAACTTCACTTTCAAAACAAAGCCAATTAGGCCAAGACTCAGGATCAGTCCAAAGATTTGGTGGAAGAGGAAGAAAGATGACTAGAACTCCAGAGGCCCACCATAATGGATTTAAGTAATATTCAACCATGAGAGTAGAAGAGAGATTTGATATCATGTATCAAAACATTAAGCATGCATTCTTCCAGTGAGTAGAGAAGGAGATGATTACTTTGCTTCATTTTCATTTGCATAACCATATCACAACGTGGGAACCAAGAAGAACAAGGATGTCTAGTTTTATGTGGAGGTAATTGATGTGGTCCAAACTTTAGGAGGGGAAAGAAGTTCACGTATGATCCTAATGAAATTGAGGAAGAATAGCAAGACAAGGATAGGAAAAATAAAATCAATACAAAGTTTCAAGGATTTGTCAAGTGAGTAAGAGAGTTATGGGAGTAGCCTCATCTAAAATATTTTTAACTAGAGTTTGATATACCATTTAGAGAGTTTGGTTTTCATGGAGTTCCTTTCAAAGCCTCTACTTTTATTATTCCTAAGGTAAACTGTTTGGTAGATTTGGTGGAATTACCTTTCTTAGTAATCACTATTAGTGAGATTGAGATTGTTAACCTTAAGAGAGTAGGACTTGGGAAAAAGGAATTTGATATGGCTATAGTTTTCAAAGAATTCAAGTGGGATGTACTCCGCATTAATGCCATTCCTCAATCTTCACTTGATGCATCAAGGAATGACCAACTCCATGGATGCTAAAGTATTATGAAAGAAAATGATCCTTGAACCGGGCGAACACCTTAGCAAGAGTACATCGATGATCCGTATAAATTTATTGAAGATGGTGTTGGAATTTTGAATATGGAAGCAGGATTCTCGATTCGATAATCGTAAGATTCAGCCAAGGATATGAACCCTCCAATGTAGAAGAGGAATTAGAATCATATTTCATGTAGCCACCATCAAGAGTGTTAAAATCCAACAAGATGAAGGGAATTCTTATATAAGGATAATTTTCAATGTTGTAGGTATCAGCTTTAATGCCAACTACAATGGCAGCATTGAAATTTCCTAGTAGTATTTATGTTAAGGAAATTTCCTTTAGATGCAAGGATTCAATGCACATCAACCATGTGGTACAAATGATTAAATACTAGAGACAATCTGTAGCAATGAAAGAGTATGAAAAGGAAAAGAGAGCTACACTAGTGAGTCAAGAGAAACTTTAGCTTTCAAAAACAAAGCCAATCAGGCTAGCAAACATGTGGATCAGGCTAGCATTTGGTGGAAGAGGACGAAAGATGACTAGAACTTTGGAGGCCCACCATAATGGATTTCGGTAATCAACCATAAGAGAAAAAGAGAGAGTTGATATCATGTATCAAAACATTAAGCATGCATTCTTCTATCCAATGGAGAAGTAGATGATTACTTTTCTTCATTTTCATTTGCATAACCATATCATGGCATGGGAACCAAGAAGACCAAGGATGTCCAGTTTTATGTTGAGGTAATGGATGTAGTCCAAAATTTACGAGGGGAGATCTTGATGTCTGCCAATAGGCATAAAGTCAGATGAATTAAGTTCACCTACATGTCTGCCAATGTTTACTTCCAATTTTTATGACTTTTTTTCTTGACTGTCAGAGTTTACTTATGAATTTGAAATTTCTTTCTAGTCATTTTGCTGAGGATATATTCAGCCAATGTGTAAGAACCTTTTGTTTGTATCACAACCATAGTAACGAGACTCAGACTCACCTCGGACTCGGCATAGACTCAGAAAAAATTAAAAAACCCTAGAAATTTAAATATTTTTAAGGATTTAAAACTTGTTTCATGCACCCTTTATTAAATAGACCTTAAATACACAATAATATCATTAAATAGAAGAAAATTTGATCACATACACAAGTATACATCGATCACTTAAGTATAAACGCAAATTTCAACTGAAGGAAATGCACATACACAAGTATACTACTATTATGCCCTTAATAATTTTTTATCTAGTTGCAATGTCATTTGAGTAGTCTTAGTCTTATGCTCCAAATTGATTAAAGAAATGTGGAAGTGTTAAGCTCCAAATTGCCAATACTAATTATATCTATAACTATAAATTGTCTCTATCACATTCACAATAGAAAGGAATTTGTTGGAAGTAGTATGCTCTAAATTTCCAATACTTAGTGAATCTAGATCCATAGTTAGTAATGTCCAAACAAAACTTGTCCCAATAGCCATAGGGAAATTGGTAAAGTTAATGGGTAATAATCAATGGGCTACGTAGGAGGTTGTCATACTATCGGCTGATTACCTAAGTCTTCCCCCATGCACTCTTGAGCTAGCGAGGGGGAGTCTAAAGGAGCTTAAATTGCTTCTTACCATTGAACTTAATGCAAAAAATATTCCACATCATAAACCACCAAATGGTCATGTGCTCAGATTTCCTTTTGTAATTTGGAAAGAGGAAGCCATCCTCCTTCTAAGTTGGATTCAACATTTACTACACACATCTAGTAGGTCTCTTCCTACAAAATTCAAGGCAAGTATCATGGAAACAAAATGGTTGAAAACGTCTAGAGGATATCAATCTCACAACATGTGTTTCTTGTTAGATTATGAGTGGTCATAGGCCGGTTTGCAATCAACTAATCTTTCTTTCATTAGTTTTTCAATGGTAAGAAGCAATGTAAGCTCTTTTAGACTCCCCCCCACTAGTTCAAGAGTGCATGGGGGAAGGCTTAGGTAATTAGTTGATAGTATAACAGCCTCCTACGTAGCCCATTGATTATTACCCATTAACTTTTCCCATTTCCCTATGGCTGCTGGGACAAGTTTTGTTTGGACATTACTAACTATGGATCTAGATTCACTAAGTATCATCAATTTAGAGCATACTACTTCCAACAATTTCCTTTCCATTTTGACACACTATTAATGTGATAGAGACAATTTATAGATATAAATATTAAATAGTGATGTAGCCTACAATAAGCCAATAACATATAAACAAAGTAACATTCAAAGTTTAAACTTTATAATTAAATTATTAAACTAAAAAACTGGGTTAACTTTTAGTTAGCTTTTTTGGATAGCTCTACTGGGTGTTGAGGACATTCCATTTATCTTTTGAATGTTAAGAAGTTAGAGTTTCAAGGATTTGTCAAGTGAGTAAGAGAGCTATAGGAGTAGCCTCATCTAAAATATTTTGAACTATAGTTTGATATACCATTTAGAGAGCTTGGTTTTCACGGATATAAAGTATTATGAAAGCATAATGAACTTGAATTGGTGGCCAATTTTGAAGACTATTGCTGATGATCCAAATAAATTTATTGAAGATGGTGTTTGGGAATTTTTGAATATGGAAGCTAGTGATTCCGATTCTAATAATTTAGAAAAGTCAGATCAAGGAAGAAGAGGAATCAGAATCAGATGACAAAGGTTCAGAAGATGAATCTCTTATGGAGTCAGAGGAGGATGAAGAAGAAGAAGAAGATTCTTAAGAGGAGGAAGGTAAAACATGGGATGAATTAGAAGCCAAAGCTAGAAATGCAATCATTTACTTTTAAACTAATTAATATGCAATCATTTACTTTTTCCAAGGAAATAAAAAATATATATCATTTAACATATTAAATATACTTACAAATTATCGAAGGAATGTTTTTCAAAATTATTGAAGAATTAGCTCTTTTTGTCAGCGTTTGACGTACGTTCGGCATTAATGTTGATGGCCAGAAATTTTCTATGTAATGAAGTTTTTTCTTGCATTTCCTTAGATGCTTCTTAGTTTGCGAGAGTAAGGAGAGTTTTAGGATGGTGGTGTGAAGTAGTTTGGTGGCTAACGTACCAGAGAAGAAATGGATGCCAACTTCACTTTGAAAGTGAGGAGGAAATTGGATCCTTTTGATGGAAAAGTGATAGTGAAGAGACTGCATGGCTTGTTCCTGTACAAGGATGTGAAGGTGGTGCAATCTGTACAAATCATTCTGGGTAATGGCTTCAAATACTTGAATCACAAATATCGGACTAATATGGATATATACTCTTTGATCATGGCGTGGGGACTGGATTTAGGAGATTCAGTGGAGGTTGTAAGGAAAGTGATGAAAGCGTTAGTGCATAGGGATTTATTAGCGAACATGGAGAGTGTCCTAGAAAGGGATATACCTGGAAAGGCTTTGTGAGTGAAGGCATGGAAGGTGTGGACCCAGAAGTAGTAAAGATAAATCACCGTTTCATTAGGTGGCTAGAAGGAAGAACCAAAGTTATGTGGAGAGAGGGTTCGGATTGGGGGTGGGAAGCTTTGAAATTGTGCGTCGAATTAATGGAGACTGAGGAGATAATAGTGGGAATCAAAGCCATCACCAGAGAGGAGTTGTGTGAGAAGAAGGGTTTGTGTCCGAGAAAGAAGGTGAAGCCGCTCAGAGAAATGTGCCCATTGCATCTGGGTAGCACTTTTGGAACTTCCACGTAAACTAGTTTACTGTGTTTAAGCTAGATGTTGATGTATAAGCTTAAGAGGTTAAGCCTTGTTTTTGGTTTCGATACTATAAATAG
>VDFB02269841.1:0-26148 GCA_007258455.2 Sequoia sempervirens | reverse complement strand
TGTTCTTCAAGAGATCTTCCACCTAAAATATGCAAACACACATGAAGAAAGAGAAAAAAATTGTTTTTTAGGTAAATGGGGGTTTTCCTTAGTCAAACCCTGTTTTGGTAATTAAACCTTGAAATAAAATGAAATAGCATGAAAGGGATAATTAATGAACAAAGCAATGCCACAACTCACCAAACCCTTGTATGAACCTTGGAATATAGATCTGCAAATTGCATGCAATGGCTTCAATAGATGTGGATCTTGAATTTGAATCTTTGCTTGAAATGATACATTGAATGCTTGATTGAATCATGAAACCTACATCACAATGTTAGTGCCAAAAACATGCATGACTCCACATAACTTTTACACGATGAATGGATATTTATGACTACAACAAATGATGAAGAAATCTACTCTTGAACTCTCTTGACAATAATCTTGGCTCTTGTAATGTATCTCTCAAAAATATAATTGAAAATCTTGAAAACTTAGAATTGATTTGATGAAATAGCCTTGTATTTATAGTAATTTATCCTTAATTCAAATATCACAAGCCGACATTGAAATATAGATTTGAAAATATTAAAACACCACCAAAAATATAATTTGAATTAGGGTCATAGGTCTAAGTGAGGACCCATTCGCCCTTGGGTGAATGGGTCCTAGGACACTTAGCTAGGACACACATTGCTCAATGTTAAGTGTTATGTTATGGAATTAATGAATGTCAGGTTTTCCTCTTCAAAAATTGTAATTAATTAGGCTTGGATTTAAATTAAATAGGCAATTAAGGAAAATTAACCTCAATAGATTAATAAATTCCTAGATGAGTATGAAAGTATAAAGATACACCTTACAACACCAACGATAAGGCACAATTAACTCCATTTTATTTAATAGGGCCCTAAAATTAATGTGAATACGTAAAATACATATTACAACATTAAATTAAAGCATAATTTAGTTCATTTTAATGTTTAATTCCCAAATTAAGTGTGAAAAAGGGATACTTTTTCCTACACTACATTTAGCCCCCACTTTAGCGAGAAGAGGAACTTGCATCAAACTCACACTAAAGTAGTCAAGAGGGGTCCAAGTGTACCAATGTGGATGGTATAGGATGAAAAAGATCAAGGAGGGTGATCAAGCCCCTAAGATTGAAGATCCCACGTCAAACCAACATAAGCACAAAGGGACACACACAAGATGTATTATATGAAGTAGCAAGATAAGATACACAAACATACAATGTAAATGACTAAAAGAAAGAAAGAAAAAGCATAAAAATAAACAAAAAGGGGTGGATGAAGCCTCAATTATTTGTCCAACTCGATGTAGATCAAGCCTCAACTATTTTTCCAACACATTCACAAGCAAAAATTGAGTTCAACTATGCAAACAACACACACACTCACTCTGGGCTAATGGAACCTTAGGCTATCCACTAGGTGAGCCCTTAGGAAAGTGACTTAGTGAGAAATTCATGCTAGGTCTATAGCCTCTCACTATACTTACCATACCAAAGATATCCCTTTGAAAACTTTGATAGGGGTTATACACCACACATTTTAGTTTCAATCTTCACAAAGGTTAACACATTGTATTATTCTAAGCACTTATGAACTATATATATATATATATATATATATATATATATAAGGTTTTCGTTAAAGGTACCACTTAACTTAATTAGGTGTAAAGTCTCTTCTTAGGGATCATCATGCCCTATGTCTCTAATAAGGGGAACAAATCAAAGAAATAGATCATGCTGAGGACATCAAACCCAATGACACCACCAAGAAAAGGATGCATCACAAGAATAAATGAAATCACACAATGAAACATGAGTTTCAATGTATTCCCCCACTTTAAAGCGATTGCTAACACCATTGCTATGAGAAGTCAGCTTTAAAGTAGGTAATATTCAATGCTAACCATAAGGAAGACATGAGAGCTTATCGAGGATAGCCTAGTGCCTAGTCGGGATGGGGACAGGGATGGAAGGTATCCACATGTGAAAACCCAACTTAAGGCATGTTGTCCATATTCCAATCTTTTTCTTATATATACATGGAAGGTGATCAACTAGCCAAAAGAGACAATGACAAGTGTCATTCGAGAACAAGGCTACCTAACCCCTTGGCCCCACTTAGACAAGGGTGAGCTAAGGTGATTGATGAGAAATATAAAAATCAGTATCAATTAGAGGAACTAGGTGGTTCAACACAAGGAAGAGTACCACAATCCTTAAGATGTTGAATTTTATTACCCAAAGCCTTACATTCATTAGTAGATTGACTATGAACTTTATGATATGCACAAGATCAACTCTTTTAGTAAAATTTATTTCATGTTCTTGGAGGGAGAGATATCAAACAATCTTGGAGGAGTCTTGAAAAGATACTATCTTGATCAATAGCAGAAGATGTTCCTTTTTGTTGCAAAAAAGATATCTCTTGCTTAGTACAAGGTGTCATACTTACATAAGAATCTTTATATTGTGAGATTTTGTACTCTAATTTAAGGGAGGGTGTAGAATCTAACAAACTCCAATCATTACTAAGACATTCCCTAGGAGTGTTTTGTGTGATGAAATTTATGTTAAGCGAAGATTTCTTTAGTTCTTTCATTTCTTTCGAAGGACAATAACCAAGACCACTAGTTTCTATCAGTTCAAGATGCATCAAGGTTAAAGTTGGCTTAGGGGAATCTTTTGTAATAGTGTTGCTATTGAGTGAAGACTTGTTTGATACTTTTATTTCTTTTGAAGAACAATAACCAAGACCACTAGTTGTTTCTTGCGTGTTAGGCTCTATAGGGACATAGATACCTTGTTCTCTAGCAGAACATTCTTTTCCACTATACCCAAGTTATTTCATAAGTTCATAACCTCTTCCATAAAGTTTTTCCATGTCTTTCAAATTTGATGGTTTTTTATAATCAACTTCATCAAATTTTTTTGTGTAATTTACTTCTTATAAAGTGGTTGAATTGGATGCTTTTGAAGGTTCTTTCAAATTTTGTGTTCACATTACCACTTTTTATTTTTCCCTTTTCAGACTCTTTTTTTGTGATCTTGTATTCTCTAATGAATGCAGGTGTAAAATCTAAGGAACCACAAGCATCATCCAATAGCTGAGTGACTTCCTCAATATTAGTTTCTTTGTATTTCTCTTGCATGGGTTCCACTTGTGTACTTGGTGTCAATGTTTTCAAAGGATTTTCCTTGTCTTTCTCAATGAGCAAACTATCTAGTTCAGGGTCAACATTGATTGTATAAACCTTGTTATTGACATACTTCATTATATTATGAAGAGCAGAAGGCACCCCATTCATTTCATGAATCCATGGCCTACCTAAAAGAATATTATATGAAAAATCGTGAGGTATAATATGGATAGTAGTTTGCAACATGACCTTTCTAGCTATAATAGGAAATGTTATCACACCAAGCAGTTGTTTTCCTACATTATCAAACCCACAGATAGATAAAGAATCAAGTTGTATCTTAGTCTTATCCACTCCAAGCTTATCCAAGAGGCTTATGCTACACACATTAAGGGTTGAGCCGCTATCAACAAGGGTTCTCTTTATGCTTGTCCTATTAATGATGGGTGTATACGTCTAAAAATGGTCATGATTAAGCTTGTTAATTAATTAAATACTAATTATTTAATTAATTCCCCTAAAGTCATCTGCATATAAATAAATTTTATTATTTATTTATATCGTTCATTTTCTAAATTCTTCTACCTTAATTAAATAAATAATTTTATTTAATTATTGACATTTCCACCTTCCGCTTAATTAAATTAAATAAATTTTCATAATTTATTTATATTTGATTATCATAGTGTTCTAAAGTTTGAATATTTTTGAATATTCAAATAATGGAATATTCTCCATCCCATAATCAAATTAAATATTAAATATTTTATTTAATATTTCCTCACTCTAATTTCATTTCTAAAACATAATTAAATAATTTATTTAATTATGTGAGTTTCCATTTTCTTCTTCACTTCCAAATTAAATAAATATATTTTATTTAATTTCTAACTCACGCTAAACTCACCCTTCCAAATTCTAACTCACTCTTTGAAATGGAAATTTCCCTTCGAAACTCAATGACAAAAAAATGAAGAAAAGGGAAAACTTCCATCTCCATCTCCACTTTCGAAAATCTCCCACCGTCCGTTCGAGCAAGCTTAATCCGGGCCGTCGATCGAATCAGCCAATCGAATCCATTTGAAAATTCTATAAATGCCGGTGCAAATCTAAGCTTTGGTTACTTACACACTATGCACACATACACCTACGCATTCATATGCATTTACACAGCCAGACTTGCAATTAGCTTTTGCATTCATATCAGTTTCAATATCATAGCCATACTTTCATATTAGCCTAGCTTTTGCATTTAGCATAATATGCATTTGCATTTTTATCTCATTCTTCATGCTGTCCTTTTGTTGAGCTCGATCTGCTGATCTGAGAGCCATTTGAAGCAACAAAACGCTGAAGTTAGAGGAAGATAAAATGACTTCGGGGAAGCTGCTGTCACGGTTTGCTCATTCCGTTTATTTTTCAGCTTTCTTGATTTAATGTTTTATTAATATGTGTTTGATTGTAATTTAAATTGATCCTATATTTCACTCACACAATGGGTACTATCATGAAAGATTCATTTTGTTTTTGCACATCTAAAAGAGGTAGCTCACTTTCATGGAAAAAAATGCCAGCATTCATTCCTTGAATTATGGCTACTATATCATTCAGATTTTCACTATGGGGAACCACAACTTATTGCAATGCATTTTGAAGCATAGTATGATAACTAGGTGAGGCTTGAATAAGATCCCATAAGGATATCTCAACAAGAGTATTCTTAATTTTTTCAACAAGATCATACTCCTTTCCATTATGTGAAGGAAAACAAGGAGCACTAGGAAAGATAGGTTGAGGCAATGGTAATGAAGTGGGAGTGGTTTGTGGTTGCCTATTGTTCCTTGTATTGTATGTATGAGAAACAATATTGTAACTTAGTTGCTACAAAACATTGTCATTATCCATTTGCATTATAAACTTCAAGACATCTCTTGGAGCAAATGGTTTCTTTTTTAGGTGGCTAAAGGATAAGCACATGTTTTTTTTGAACTTGTGGTTGTTGCGAGGGTGGATAGAGGATAAGTTGAGGCTTAGGTGGTCCACTAAATAAAGTATTTGTAGAAGGTCTAAGAATTAGAGGACTTGAGGGAGTTCTAATGTTCATAAACTCAACAAACTTATCCTTATTTTCATGATCTCTTAGTGAAGGAGAGTCTAATGTCACTTCATCATCTTCATCTAACACTAGTAGAATTTTGCAAACAAATGACTATGTGACTAAAAAATTTAGTCATAACAACTAAAAATGACTAAATTCTACTAATTTTTTGTAATTCAGCTATAAATGAGTAAATAAATGACTAAATTGGTCGTCAACTAAAAAATTATTTAATCACACAAATAAAAATGACTAAATAGTTAGTCATTTATTTAGTCACAATCCATTTGAATTGATCGTTTAAGGAATCAAGCATCAATAGTGCTATTCCTAATTTTCATTTTAATTAAAATACGCTAAAAATTTCGTCCAAACCTTATTTTTAGGCTTAGCTAGTCAAAATGGAGAAGTGAAATAACATAATTTTCATTTTAATAAAAATACTCTAAAACCTTCATTGAAACCTTATTTTTAGGTGTAGCCGACCAAAATGTAGAACTGGAATGGCATGCTTATGTTCTCCCTATAAATACTTGAAGCTGGTTGGGTTCAAGCTTTTCAATAGTAAAGAATGACAAAGAATGGTAAGGAGATGTGCGTGACAAGAGGCATAGGATTCATTGTTGCTTATCTCATTCCTTCACTGATCAAAAAGGGTTACATTGTTCGCGCTACTTTTTGTAATCCAAGTATTTAATTGACATATATTTGCATAATTTTAAGTTCCTTCAAATGCTTTTGAAGTATCAATGTATCCTATATAGGGTTTAGAATGATTTATTTTAATTTAAATAAATAAATAAATAAATGATGTATTTTCCTATGATTAGATAATGTGGAGAAGATAGGGTATCTATTGGATCTGCTTGGTGCAAAGCATAGTCTTCAAATAATGAAACATGCCTATTAGAAGAAAGCAACTTTGATGAAGCAATAAATGGAGTGGATGGGGTGTTTCATACTAATTTCTAGGGCTATCACAGTACCAAATGATCACAACATCATGGTAGGTTGTCCTCCATTGGATTTTTTCTTTTGATTTCATAAATTGGTTTAGTTTTATTCTCTGTGAAATGTATTTCCAAGTAGGAGGCCTTCATTGATCCTATTGTGAATAGGACTCTCAATGTCCTCAAGTATTATTCAAGATAACCCTCTATAAAGAGAGTTGTGATTACATCCTCCTACTCATCTATTAGATATAACTACAATTATCAAGAGCTTTCTCTTTTAGATGAGTCCCACTGGAGCAATCTAAAATATTGCAAATAGTATAATATAAGTATAAATACCCTCTTTTGAAGATTGTATTTTATTGGTTAGAAGAATTGAATTGCTTGTACAAGAGTAATTAATAGGCACTGATTGTTGTGACCATAAGCCCCAAAATATCTCCATAAACTTATCCATGAAAGCTTTTACTTCTTAGGTTCAATTCACATCTGCATAATTTTAAATTTAGGGTATGACTTTCCTGCAACTTTGGCATGCATATGCAAAAAGCTCTTATTGAGAAAGAGGCCTAGAATTTTGTAGGAGGGGTAGGGCCTCGATTTGGTTGTGGTATTAAAATCATCATTTGTTGTTGGGCCACTTCTTGCACCTAAACCTACCAGCACTCTTGCCTCAATCCTGAACATAATGAAAGGTTGGGGCTACGGTTAAAAAATTTGAGAGTTGTGAGTATTTAAATGATTATTAAGTCATAGATTTTTAAAAAATGCACATTTTATAAAATGGTTGTAGGCTCTCTCATGATCATGTTCTAAACATAACATGAGCATGTTCATAATGGAACCTAATTATTTCCTGATTCAAAGGTTTTGTTTCAAACATGTTTCAAACCCTATAAGTGGATCATAGTTTATTTGAAGCTATAATTGTTATAACTTATAAGGCATAAATGTTAACAAATTGATAATGGTGTAGTGGTTCACTAGTGAATTTCCAACAAATGATGAAAATGAATCTAATGTAACCTAGATGAATAAAATGTATCATGCATTTATATGAACTTGAATTGGCCATTTTCAAAATGAAAAATTGTAAATATATTGTGCAATATATGTTTGTGAAGGCTGAATTTGAAATTATTTTGGAAGTAGTTAGCTTCTAAATAGCAATTGAAAGCATGAATTTCATTCAGTCCTATTTATTTATTTGCATGCAAGATGCTACATTGTTGTATGTGGGTAGATTATTGACAAGCTTTGTGTGGGAGTGATATCATTCACAGTAAGCTTATCAACTTTTCTGCATTCCTATAATTTTATGAAAGGTTTGTCAAGGTGGGAAATTTATTTTTGTTTTCATGAATCTGATTCTCTCCATATGCTATGGTAAATTCAGGTACCTGTATATATTATTGAAATAGCTTTGAAGCAACTCCACGGTTCTCTTGGCACTGTAAATCAGGTAAGCTTCTTTCATTAATTGATTTCCCCTTAAAATTACAATCTTCCTTTGTTGCTTTGGGTGAAGTTGTGGATGACCAACTTAAATAATATGCAAGTAAATGAAGAATAATATGAAGCAAAATTTTCCATTGGTGGTTTGCTATTTGCGTAAAACACTCCCCATTATAATTTTGAGGTTCACAATTATCAATGTTGCTAGAATGATTTATGACAGTGTGAGTTTCAAAGCTTAGATAATCAATGCGATATCTAAAATTTCTGCTCATTTGAAATCCATATAGTTTTTTTCATATAGCCGTCACTTTCTAACACTGATTTTTCCTCATTTTCTTTTAAATTATGGATTAAAAAAAATATGCTTAAAATAAATTAAATTTTTACCACTTGCTGGATTGTTACTCATAAACACGAACCCCCCTTTTTAACTATCTTACCTTATTTTCCTTAGTCATTTTACTTAAATCCATGTTCAGGTGGTGTTTTGTTGTATTTTTTGAACTCAAGCAAGGTTTTCATTTGTTCCTCCAACCTCCCATTTTACTGCTTGCATTGTTACATCTTTGGTTGAGTGGTGTTTTGTGACTTTATGCAAACTTACTGTTTCCTTGAAATAGGGTATGTGTGTGTGAATAAACCGTGTGATGAGTTGTCATGTGTTAGAAGTTACTTAGTAGCTTCCACCGCAAGTTATACTTGTGGGCAGTATTCTTTTAATCATTTGAAACTTAAGCGGTATTTTGTTAGGTTACAAGAACTACCCGTTTTGTTGCCCAGAAGATTTTTAGTGATTGATGGAATAACAATGAGTTTAATTCACATAACCAGTGCATAATGCAACAAAAGAAATCAAATTTTTTTAGACACAATATGAACAAGAGCACATAGATATAAAAAAAGAAGATATTTTATTTATATATAAGCACATGTGTACATTGCATCAACACTACAAAATTGGTGGATTCAACTAAAAAATCTAGTATCGATAACAAAAAACAAAAGGGAGACATTCTTGTTTAGGAACACAAGGTAAACATTAGGGATCATATGCCCTCAATCATAATTTTGAGGTGTTCAATCTGAGTAGGTGACAAGAGGTTCTCATGTGACTATAGGAATTGTGTAAAGAGCCCCATATCATTCCTTACAATTCCTGCAAAAAGAAGAGCAAAAAATTCCTCCAATGTCTCATTCTAAAGAGCCGATGCTATGCATATGGCATCACCTATTAGTCCACTCAGAGGATAGTGACTAAGCCCAATGATAGTGACATTGATACACTGATCAAATTCAGGCCTCACCAAGCATTCCAATGCTCTTACACCCCAGTGGCAACTAGAGGTCTTGATGACCCTGTACATGAAATGTTCCAGCGTGGTAGTATTGTGTACATGTGCCTAGTTAAAAAATGCTTTACCCAAAATATTGCGAAGAACCTCTTCTTCTGCCTTGCTTTGTATCACAAAAACCTCCTTCAATTGATCTGATAGATGCCTAAACAACAAGTTGCATTCAATCTCCTCTAGAATAATGAATTCATTCACAAAATTTCCATCACTCTAAGTGCTCGCCATGTTGGATGCTTTTGAATAATGAAGAGTGGTGACACTAGCTAAATTTAGGTTGGTTGGACATCAAAACTTTCTCCCAGGGAATTTATTGAGATGGAAATTCAATTCAGATTAATGGTTGATTTGAACCAATTTAAATTATATTTCCAATCAAATAGTATACACATTCTATCGTATGGTGTCTCCTTGATGTTGCATTAATTATTCGATTGTGTGAAAGTTCATTCAACAGTCGTTAGTGAGATATAGATCAATTTTCTTGCCTGATGCCCTTTCATTTGCGAGGTTAATTATTTTGACTAATCTTTAACAATTTTCAAGAAGACAGGAAGAAACAAGAAGACTGCCAAATTTAGTAACGGCTTTGGTGACTGTTTAGTGGGGTTGGTTTGCTATATATTTGAAAATGGAGAGAAAGATGGGGATTCTTTGAATATACACCATGTGGTGTTATCGAGAGGGGTTTAGTCACTTATCTAATGCTGTAATAGTTCATGATCTTTGTGTTATGAATTTAATGTGATGCTTAGTACGTTGATCTTTTTATTACGTGTGCAATATAGTTATGTCTTCTTTGTGAGATAAGCTTTATGGTGTCCATTTATTACAGTATGATCTTATTTCCTTTGATAAGATAGTCATAGTATTTTCTATCTATGTGTTGATTGTTTATGGCTGTGATTTACACCTTCATGTTAGTTTCATATCTACGAACTGACGTCTGATTCCTTTCTCGCTTTTGGGTTAAAAGAATACGTGTTCATTAGTTTAGATAAATTCATTGCATATCATTCAAGGGAGTTGTACCTCCAAAATTTAGATAAAATCCACAAATGCAATTATGGTCTTTTCAGAGCTATTAGTAGATTGATAATAATGCTAAACTGGGCTGAGAGTCATTTATTTTTTAGCATATTATCATGAGCCATTTCATTCGCTAACAAATTTTTAGTGACTCTACTGGGGAGAAATCAAATTGATTGAAAAAGTCTGACATATGTCATGTCATACATCAAGATGGTACTTCCTCATAATGATGTGTTTCATGTTTTACAACAAGATTTAGATTGGATAGGAGCAGAACAAGAAGACATCATTTCACAATTGAATACGCTGGCCTGGAGATATAGGAGGAACGCAGTAGATTATATGCAAGTGAATCTTACCTTGGAAGAAGAGGAAGAGTTGGCCCAATGACCACCTGCACCTGTAGTTGAATGTTCTCTGAGGTTGATATTTGTGTACTATGACAACCCTCCTCAACATCATGATCGTCAACTTAATCAACCATTCCATCATCCAAGGGACTCGCCACTTCCTCAACCTAGAAATGCACCTCTAGCTCATCCACCACCCATAAATTGACTCAATAATTTTCTTTCCTAATCTTTACTCTCTTGTGAGTTGGTGAATCTAATCATCCATGGCCTTGAATATTTGGTCTAATCACGTTGGCCCTCTTGCATTGTCACAATATCATGATTTTCCCAATGGTTCTCGAAAATGATTTCCTAAATTTTCTAGTCAAGATGCACAAGACCCTGAAGAACATATCCTGGCTATGACTGTAGTAAGCAGAGTTTTGGGAATCCAAGAAGAAGATGTTTTAGTGAGTATCTTTATCGATAGTTTAATTGAGAAAGCAAAAAAATAGTATAGGGGACTTGAAAAGGGAAGTTTCTCCATCACTCTAAAATTCTAGACAACATTGCAGCCACTCTGCAACTTTTTTTTCAAATCATGAAGAATAAGGACAAAACAATGAGGGAATTTGTATACCATTTCAATCGGTTGCTTCAATGAATTCTTGTTCCAGAAAGGCCCAGTGAGGAGATCCAGTTTCACATTTTTAATTCTACTTTGGATCCTAATATTCAATTGATCCTCAAAAGAGATAAATTCAAGGAATTGAAAGAGCTCAATCTAAAGCAATAAGTGTTGAGGATGATTTTATCACTATGGGAAAGTGGAAACTAGGTGACCGTGAAAAGCCCAAAGTTAGTTGCAAGCTATCCCTTGAATTCTTGATTAAATTTCATGAAGAGGTAAAATCTCCTCGCTCGATCGCTGAAGATATTAATCTGACAAATCATGACAACAAGTAGCATTTTAATGAAGAATGAGACCAACATTGCAATGATTAGGCCTTCAATTTATATACCTCATTTGAGGTTGAAAGTGATCTCAGTTCATCTAGTGATGATGAAGATGATGAGCCATAGAAGAAGAAATTGATTGGATCTCCTTCTCTTTTTGAGAATAATTCATTCTCTTCTAAGGATGATTCAAAGGGCCTAGTATCAAATTCCCTTCCTATTCCTAACTACGAAGTTTTCTCCTTTGAAGAAGTGGTGGATGACAATGCATATTTTCATCTAGAAAAAAATGGAAGTCTCACATATCGTACTTCTCAAGAGAAGGAGAAATGTTCAATTAATCCTAACCCTCTTTTCATTTTTGATGAATTTGAAACATATATGATAACCCTCTCTTTACCAATATGAGCGCCGATTAATCTATGTCCGAGGTTGAATATTGTGTATCAATGATTGAGAGTGGTCACAATCAAGGAAACGTTGGGGGAACTACTAGTCCTGTATTGAGGAAGGTGAGAATTTCCAAATTGATGCACAGTCAAAGGTTGGAGGTGAATCAATAACTACTTTCTCTAAGGTAATCATCTCTCATGAAAATGATTTGATAGAGGAAAGGTGTGATGAGGTTAAAGAAATATTTCTCCTGATGATGATTTTTCAAAAGAAGGAAGAATATCTAAGAAATGTAATATCGAGGAGGAATATAGAACTCAAAATTTTGTATCAAAATTATATATACTTGGATTGACAAGCCACAACTACAGAAATTGGCTAATAAAGGATGGTCTAGTATCAAAAAAATGGAAACAAGATGAAATTTCTGATGAGGAGTGACTTTTTGGGAAATCATTTGGTTGTGGTTGTAGTTTTTTCCATATCAATACTGGGATGTTCATATTTCTAAAATTGCTTCGAAGGCTCTATGTCAAGGTGGGTCTTTTTAGGAAAGGGTTTTTCTTCTCCCAACCGGTGAATGGGTTTGTATGATGGCTTTACCCTTCCTTCTCATTTCCGGTAGGTTCATCCTACCTTGTAAATAGTTACATTTTGGTGTGTTCATTTTTGGCTTGTTGTTTGGTTTGGTATCCTTCTCATTTCGACTCTATGCACAATGGAAAGGACTGGTCATACATGTTAGGTTCTCTACATCCTTTACAGTCCTTGTTCCCAATCGGAGCCATTGTTACTCATAAACATGACCCCCCCTTTTAACTATCTTACTTTATTTTCCTTAGTCATTTTTTTAAATTCATATTTGAGTGGTGTTTTGTTTTATTTCTTGAACTCAGGTGGGTTTTCATTTGTTCCTCCAACCTCCCATTTTACCGCTTGTATTGTTACATCTTTGGCTAAGCGGTGTTTTGTGACTTTATTCAAACTTACTGTTTCCTTCCAAGAGGGTATGGGTGTGCAAATAACTTGCATGATGAGTTGTCATGTGTCAAAAGTTACTTAGTAGCTTCCCCTGCAAGTTATACTTGTGGGCAGTATTATTTTAATCTCTTGAAACTTAAGCGGTGTTTTGTTAGTTTACACAAACTACCCATTTCACTGCCCAAAAGCTTTCAGTGATTGATGGAATAAAAATGATTTTAATTTACATAACTAGAGCATAATGCAGCAAAAGAAATCAACATTTTCAAACACAATATGAACAAGAGCATAGAGATATTAAAAAAATATTTTACTTATTGTGTATGATGTTTAATTGAAATGTAAAACAAAACATTAAAACACTAAATGAAACCTTAAACTAAAGAAATTGAACTAAATTAAAAACAAACAAAATCTTCTTCAGTGCCGTCCCATTTTTCTCTATCCACAGAGATTCTTTTGAAGCTTTTGGCTCTCAGATTGTGTAAGCTTCTCCAAATGGCTGCTGCAGAACGAGTATGCAAAGGAAAACTATTCTATATGTTGATGAAAGTGAAATTATTGATACGGATATGGACAGGGGCTGTGATTATGCACAAGGGCTGTGAGTGAGATGTATCATGATTCTACTGCTATTATGCTATGATTCTATGCTATGAGAATGCTCTATGAATGCTAATGCTATGCAATTTTGCCTATAATTTACTTGCTTCTAAATTCTATATCTTTTGGAGCTCCTGATAGCTGTATTTATAGATTTTTGCAGGCTCCATCCTTGCTGGCAAGAATCTATGGCTATGAATTTGTCTGGTAAATTTGAATGGTGAGAGATTGAGAGGTTGAGAAGAAAATGGGGGAGGTTGAGAGGTTGGAGAGAAGAATGGAAGCTTGTCTTCAACCCACGGGAACAAGCCTGCACAGGAACAAAGAAATTTAATTTTCTGTTTTGGCAGTTTGTTTCCCGGGAGTTGAAGATAAATCCCAAATTAAATAAATATTTAAATTTATTTAATTTCATTTATTGCTTTTGATATTTGATTTTTGATTTTTGAAAATTATAGAAGAATTAATTAAATATTTTGGAAATATTTAATTGTGATATGACTTTAGAAGATTTTTGAAATATTAAAAGATTTAATAAAATATTTTTGGAAATATTTAATTATGAATAGATTTTTGAATTGAATTGGAGGAATTTTGAAATGATTTTAAAATGAATATTGGATTAGAAGAAATAATCAAATATTTTGGAATATTTAATTATAAATGATATTTAGAAGAATTATAATATTTTAATCTTTATTTGAATAAAATATTCAAACTAAGATTATATGATAATTAATATAAATAAATTGTAACATTTATTTAATTAATTAAGAAATGAATATGAAAAGGTGATTAAATATTTAATCGAAATGAAATCATGAACAATATAAATAAATTGTTTAAATTTATTTATATGTAGATAGAATCAAAAGATTTTAATTAAATATTAAAAATATTTAATTAATTACCAGACAATGTGATATGACCATTTTTAAGTGTATACATTTTTCCCCTCTTTGAAGTGATGTGTTTTACGCATTACTTCAAAGAATTTTGAAATTTTGCCCCAAATATTGATTTGAAATGTTGATAGATGTATGTGTATGCCCCCGCGAACGATGAATCGATATTTG
This sequence comes from Sequoia sempervirens, assembly GCA_007258455.2. Lineage (NCBI taxonomy): Eukaryota > Viridiplantae > Streptophyta > Pinopsida > Cupressales > Cupressaceae > Sequoia > Sequoia sempervirens. The sequence continues at coordinate 11,757 of VDFB02269841.1, read as the reverse complement.
AATTTTTTTTTTTTTGAATTTTTGAATTTTGATGATTTTAAAGATATCGATTTATCGTTTGAAACTTATGATATGAAGAAATTGCCCTGATAAGATATGAAATGAAAATTTGATGAAGAAATTGCCCCTAGGATGTGAAAATATGATAAAAATGCCCCAATTTTACCATTATATAGGTTAAAAATGTCATTTTCCATGTCATTTTCAATTTTAACCTAGTAAAATTTGCAAATATTGAGCTCTGAGTGGATAATCATGGCACTTCCAGTTCACCTGCACCGTTTCGAGTGTATCCGACGTCATCAGCGGCCAGCGCACTACAGACCTCCGGTATGTGTCTCGTAAATCCCTGTCTGTTGAAAATTTCATTTTGCGCACGTTTTTAATGTTTTAATTTAAAAACATTGAGTTTTAGCGCCCTTAAAGTTTATCGTAGCGCAATCAATAATTTTCATAGCGCGTTTAATACTGTAGCGCCCTTAAGGCGTATCGTAGCGCATTTGAAATTTTCCATAGCGCATACAATGTCGTAGCGCCCGTGAACTATTTCGTAGCGCATATGATATGTATTGTAGCGCTATTGATTTCTTAGCGCATTTGAAACTTATTACAGCGCTGTTGATATGTTTTGTAGCACAAAATATGTTATAGCGCATATGATAAATTTTGTAGCGCTCTTGATTGATTCTGTAGCGCAAAAGTTTCTTTAGCGCTGATAAGGAATTTTGTAGCGCCCACAATTAGTTCTGTAGCGCTTTTTGTTCCACATGATAAATTTGTTTCCCAAATTGTTGGAGAACAAATAGTAGCTGATAAATTTGCTTTTAAAGTTGTTAAAAACAAATAGGATAGATAAGTTTTCTCCTAAAGTTGTTAGAAAGAAACTTGATGTTGATTATTTGCGTTCCATTATGATGAAAAACAAATAATTTGATTGATTCATTTTGGATTGATACGTTACGATGATTTGATATTGATGTTGTTTTGATGATGTATGTGAACAGGAGAGACTAGGTGTCTTGCAGGTACGAGAGACTTTCCCGAGCACATGGTCATTGATTCCTCATTTATTACAGTCTGATAGAGATGTGATCGATGCTTGTGGTTTGACTTCATTACTTGATATGCCCGAGGTTCGCCTCAATAGGGCTCTATTGACAGCACTTGCAGAGAGGTGGCATAGCGACACCAACACCTTTCATTTACCGACTGGCGAGATTACAGTGACTCCCGAGGACGTATATCGCATCCTACGGATCCCAGTGATGGGAGAGATTGTTGTTTTTGACAGACGAGAGGCTGGAGGTACTCTTGCTTTGAGACGAATATTCAGAGATGATCAGATTGCTGGGTACTTCATCCCATGGGGTGAGATTACAGATGCCTATCCACCACTACCGGCTGTACTTGCAGGATTCATTGGAGGTGTGTTGTGCCCCGACCATAGGTCGAAGAGGTTCGCGATCGGATGGGGTCGTGTCTTAGAGAGCATGGTGATGCAGGGCACACGATATGCATGGGGTACCTGTATGCTAGCCCACTTATATGACGAGCTACATCACATTGTATATGGTAGAGGCCAGAGTTTTGCTGTCGGATGTTCATTATTATAGATATGGGCATGGGAGCATTTTGCAGTGTTACGTCCATTGACTCGAGGAGATCATCCACCTGGTCGACCATACAGATGGAGATATTCACATATTATTGCTCAGCCTAGACTAGGAAAACTAGTGTATTGGCAGCGGCTATTAGATAGTTTGGATACAGTATGCTGGAGGCCATATTTGGATTGTGAGCCATGGCCAGAGGATGCGAGGGAGATGCCTTTTGTATGCACTTCCAGATTTTTGATTGGACGGACCACATGGATCTTGGAGATATTTCTTGCTGGACGTGTATTGCGACAGTTTGGTCGGACTCAGGGTATGCCTGTTGGTTCAGCTATTTATGCACGACGACAGGCAGAGCTTGCAGTGTGGGGCCCACGGATCTCTTATGATGCATTTATTCGCGAGAGTTCCCTCGGTTTAGAATTACCTGAAGATGTGGAGACCTTCCTGGCGGATGTTAGTCTGGCTCCCCAGTATGCCGGTATGTTCCTGCCGGTAGCATCCCTCACTCCAAGTATGTTTGATCGTGAGGGTTGTTGCTCTGTCATTTGGAGCCGAAGGAACATTGGCTTGAGAATTAGTCAGTGATGACCAAAATTGAGAAAGGAGCGAGTAAGAGACAAAGAGGAGTAAAATTAAAGAGATAATGCTTCGAAGAGAATGTCGTGTGTCGTACGAAGTGCATGAGAGAAACAGCGAAGAGGTAAGCAGCGAGGAAGTGCTTGAAGAGAGAGTAGTCTGGTGGACCTGGATGAAACATCTGCCGGTATCAAATTGATGGATCGGCGATAGCGAAGTCCGGATATCCTCTTGCGAGGAAACGCGATGCGAGCTTGCGGGCGCAAACCATCGCGACACGAACGCGATTTCCACCGATTCTGGGGAATTGGTGACGTCGAGAGAGAGAGATCTGACTGGAAACTGTTGGTGGCGGGGCCATTGCCTTATGACCCTCTGATGAGGGTAGCACTTTGCCCGGGGTGATATGATGAGAGGGTTAGAGGGGCTAGTGGGAAGTTTTATGTCGCCACCGGATATCATGATGCAGTCCCAGCTGAGCAGAGAGAGAGCTACACTCAGTCACGATCTACTCATGGTCGCTCTCGTACTACCAGCAGGGGTGTGACATAGCCATTACCTCCTAGAGGGCCACCGGGGTCAGGCGGAGCAGGTCCATCAGGGGCAGGTGATACAGGTCCATCAGGGGTAGGTGGTACAGGTCCTAGGCCAGCTCCATCGCAGGATAGCTCTGCCTAGTGTATTATATATGATCTCTTTTATGACATTCTGTTGAGACATTTTGTATACACCGTGAGATGATCACATTTTTGATGATATTATATCATTTGTATTTTGACATCCTTGTACATTTTGACATTCATTTTGAGATATATGAAATGCAGAGATGATTTTACATGATATATATATATATATATGATGTGTACTATATGATGGCTTCATGATTTATGATATTTATATATATGATTTTATGAGATAAATGAATGTATTATGTTTATGATAGATGAATGAATGTAATAATTTATGAAATGATGTTTATGATAAATGAATGAATGTATGATGTTTTGTGAACGTCAAAATATACTCAGTCATATTTGAGGAGATATAAATCTTTGATTTTTTTTTGCCAGCTTTTAAGAATCTATAAATGCAAGATGCAAATTCTAACATGAATGCAACCTATACTAACCATGCAGGACATTCATACAATATTGCCATTTGGAGAGTTTATACATGCTTTTTGTATCATCATAGAGCTTTGAAATGTTGAAAGTTAATACAAGCATCAAAGGGTATGTTCGCACCAGTGATGACCTGAGTATTGCTTTCATGATTTTTAATATAGCAAGTTAATACAAGCATCTAGGTATAATTGAACCAAGATGACCTGAGTATTGCTTGCATAAACAAACAAGAGTTAACCCTTTTCCTGTGCAAATTCCGAAATGTCATCCATGATCCATAGTAGAGCATGTCTCGCGACCAATTTGCATAGTACTAATGAGTTTCCTCACAAACAGAAGACAAAGAAAAATCATACTCCTTCCTTGCTTTTCTAGTTCAGTACATCATCGAATTACTCCAGAGATATGATAGAAAATCAAACAACCATTCAAATCCTGTTTAAGGCATTTCAAACATTTATTCAGATTAAGATCATCCAATTTGGTTATCATCATTGATATTCTCACTTCGATAGTTGTTTGGATCATGTTATTGGTATAAACATGTTTGTGATTGAGTTGATTTGACAATGTTCGTTTTGTTTTGTCAAGCTGTTACTTGTCTGCTTGTGATATTTTGAAAGCTCGTTGCCCCTCTCTTGTATTTTTCTGCGTTTTCCCCCAATGTAAACACAACCTAAAGATAAAAGATATGTACAAATTTCATCAAGCCATGATGAAACCTAAAGATTCCCACTACATGGTATGGATAATGAAAGATATTTACAGATGATAGACGTGGATGAATGATGCCTAAAGTGAAAATAAGACATAAACTAATAAATGGAGGAGCCCATTTCGATCACAAGTAGCGCTTGTTTGCCAAGTTTTCACCACTTGTTTTTATTGCACTTTTTCAAGATTTTTCTGATTTTTTTGATTTTTTCAGGACTTTTTATGATTTTTTTGATTTTTTCAGGACTTTTTATGATTTTTTTGATTTTTTCAGGACTTTTTATGATTTTTTTGATTTTTTCAGGACTTTTTAGACATAAAACTTCTTAAGGTGAATACTATTGGTTGGCTCTTCAAACAGGTCCCCCTCTGATGTGGATAATTGATATGCTCCAGAACCATATGCTGCTATAATAACAAATGGACCAAGCCAATTAGGTTCAAATTTTCCTTTCTTTTCTCTATCTTGCTGATTACGTGGATTTTCCCTCAAAACTAAGTCACCCACTTGAAATGCCCGTGGTTTAACTCTGTGGTTATAACTACGAGACATGACTTGTTGATAACCTTTCAAGTGATCAGCTGCATGTTGGCGTCTTTCATCTAACAGTTCGAGTTCTTGAAGGCGAGAAACTCGGTAGTCTTCATCACTTATCAATCCCTTAAGTGAAACCCTAAGCGAAGGTATTTCAACTTCCAATGGTAAGATTGCTTCTGCTCCATAGACTAAAGCATATGGTGTAGCTCCTGTTGGTGTGCGAATACTAGTTCTATATGCCCACAAAGCTGGGTTGAGTTGAACATGCCAATCACGTCCAGCATCATTTACTGTCTTCTTTAATATCTTTAAAATGGTCTTGTTAGAAGCTTCTGCTTGACCATTACCCTGTGGATAATAAGGTGTGGAGTACCTGTGTTGGATATGAAATCTTTCACAAAGTTCATCAACATCCTGATTCTTAAAAGGTCTTCCATTATCAGTAACAATAGAATTAGGAATTCCATATCTACAAATAATGTAATTCAGGATAAATGAAGATATATGTTTACCAGTCACTGTTGTTAGAGGAACAGCTTCAATCCATTTTATAAAATACTCAGTAGCTGTGATGATAAACTTATGACCATTTGATGATGAAGGATGTATTTTTCCAACAAGATCTAATCCCCACTGAGAAAAGGGCCATGTTGAAATAAAAGGCTGCAATTCTTGTGCAGGTGCATGAATAAGATTCCCATGGATCTGGCATTTAGAACACTTCTTAACAAAAGTAAAAGAATCTTGCTCCATGGTAGGCCAATAGTATCCCATTCTGACAAGTTTCTTTGCTAAGGTCAAACCACTTGAGTGAGTTCCACAAATACCACCGTGAACCTCTTGTAAGGCTTTTTCAGATTTGTCACGTTCAAGACATCTAAGGAGTGTACCATCAAGACCACGTCTATAAAGGATATTGGCAATTAAAGTATAACGGGATGATTGGCGTATGAAATTCCATTTTTGGTTGCGGGATAAATCTGAAGGCAAGATGTTATCTTTCAAATAGGTATAAGTTTTGCCATATAAAGGTGAATCAGAACCAGTCAAATGACATATAACTTGGTTTTCAGGATTATCATATGCAGGAGAAAACAATTGTTCCACCAAGAATTCATACTTGGTTTGATCTTCTGATATTTGTAATAAAGAAGCAATGGTAGCCATTGCATCTGCAGCTTTATTGTCAATTCTTGATATTTGTGAAAACTTGATTGACACAAAATATTTCTTATAATCATCCACCATGTTTTTGTATGGTAACAACTTATCATCTTTGGTTTGATAGTCATCATTAATTTGATTAATGATAAGTTGTGAATCACCATAAACTTCCAGCTCTATAATCTGCCATTCCAAAGCTATCTTTAATCCTATGAGTAATGCCTCATATTCTACTATGTTATTTGTGCAAGGAAACATCAACCGATATGATCGTGAGATGGTATGTCCTTCAGGTGTAACAAAAAGAATCCCTGCCCCCGAGCCATATTGTGTATAAGATCCATCAAAGTATAATGCCCATGGTCTCTGAATTGTTGCTGTAAAGACATCTGCATCAGGAAACTCAATATGCATTGGATTGTCTTCTTGTAAAGGAGCTTCAGCTAACTGATCTGCAATGACCTGTCCTTTAATCGCTTTTCGATCTACATAGTGAATATCAAACTCACTTAAGATCATTACCCATTTTGCAAGTCTTCCTGTTAAAGTGGCTCTGCTTAATAGGTATTTCAATGGATCTATCTTTGTTATCAGCTTAACTGTATGAGTCAACATATAATGTCGCCACTTTTGAGAAGCAAACACTACTGCAAGACAAGCTTTTTCAATGAAACTGTAGTTTAACTCATGTCTTGTTAAGGTTCTGCTGATATAATATATAGCCCTTTCTTTACCTGTAGAGTCTTCTTGTGCTAGCAATGCACCCAAAGATACTTCTGTTGCTGAAATATAGAGTATAAGTGGCTCTCCTGGAATAGGCGGAATTAGAACTGGTGGATGTGTAAGATATTGCTTGATCTGATTGAATGCTGCTTCACATTTGTCATCCCATTTAAATGGAACATTTTTATGCAATAGATGTGTGAATGGCAAGCTTTTGTCTGCTAGTTGAGCTATAAACCTTCTAATGGACTGTAATCTTCCTTGCAAGGATCTTAATTGACTGATATTTCATGGTGGAGGCATGTCCATTATAGCTTGTACCTTTTCTGGATCAACTTCTATACCCTTTTCTGAAACAATGTACCCTAGGAGTTTTCCAGATGTAACACCGAAGACACATTTCTTTGGATTCAGTCGAACATTGAATTTTTCCATTCTGACAAAGATTTTTGACAATATTTCTAGGTGTTCATCTCGTGTATGAGATTTAGCAAGTAAATCGTCAACATAATCTTCCATGAATGTATGCATCATATCATGAAAAATAGTTGTCATTGCTCTTTGATAAGTAGCTCCAGCATTCTTTAACCCGAATGGCATGACATTCCAGCAATAAGTACCCCAAGGACATGTGAACGCTGTTTTATCTTGATCTTCTGGTGCAATTTTTATCTGGTTGTATCCTGAGAATCCATCCATTAATGAATACATTGCATGTCCAGCAGTTAAGTCAACAATCAAATCTATGTTAGGTAAAGGAAAATCATCTTTAGGGCATGCTTTATTTAAATCCCTGAAATCTGTACAAACTCTAATCCTTCCATCTGGCTTTGAAACAGGTACAATGTTTGAAATCCATTCTGCATAGTCAATAGTTCGAATGAATCCAACATCTAAAAGCTTCTTTAATTCTTCCTTGACCAATAATGCAACATGTGGATGCATCTTTCTGAGCTTTTGCTTTACAGGTTTTATCCCAGGTTTGATAGATAAATGATGCATTATCAAATTAGGATCTAACCCTGGCATATCAGCATATGACCAAGCAAAATTAATTTGATTATCCTTCAAGAATTGCATGAATTTCTGGACTTCTTCAACTGTTAATGATGCTGCAATTTGCACAACTTTTGGCTGCTCTGGTGTACTTATGTTGATTGATTCCGTTGGTTCAATCAAAATAGAAGATCTTTCATGATAATACTTGGGAAGAGTGTCAAATTTCTCATCCTTCAATGCCTCAGAAAGGTTTTCACTGTCAGATTCGCTCTTTATTTTTCTTTTGTTTTGATCTATCACTGCCTTTTTTCGGTTTTCATCAATAGATCCATCTTTTATTTCATTTATTTTGCAGCTAAGAGACTTGACACTCTCCTTGTCAAAATCATGAGTATAAGATTCTTGAATGAAACAATTGTTTTCTTCATTTGAGGAACAAAGGAAAGTTATAACATCTTCATCATTACTGAATGTAGGAATATGGATAGGTGCGTCAATATCCCAATCTATAAGTTCTGGATAAACTAAAGGCATAGGATCATTAGGTTGGGTAAGGTCTTGAATTGTCAAAGTCATGATGTGGCTGTCATCCTCATGGTAAACAAGGTCTGTGATGGTATTCTCCTGTTGATTATCCATCTCGTTAGAATCTGATTCTTCCTCACTTGAGTCATGATCGCTTTGTAAAATATAATCGAGTGGAGGCCTTGAACCTTCTCCTTGTATAAGAACAGGTGCATATTTATGTATAGTATCAACTTGTTTATCCTTCCAGAATTCATCATTATAAATGGTGTCCCATTCATATTCATTAGAATCAGTATCTGAACTATTTTGCAATTGGAAAACTGATTCATGAGATTTATCTGACACAGATTCTCCTTTATGAACTAATGATGTCTGCTGTGAAGTAAGTTCTTCTTTATCTTTACCATATCCAAGTCCTGTTTTATCACTTGAATGCTTTGAAATAGGCTGAATTGGTTCCACAATTCCTTCTCTTCGTTTCCCTATAGGACCATTTCCTTCATAACCCATCTTTTGCATGATAGCGTACCCTTTACCATATTGTTCTTTAGGTAACTTAATGTGCAAGAGAGATTCATCTTCATCTTTGTATAGCCAATTTAGGATGTCCCTATCTTCAGCTTCTTCTTCAGTGGTATTAGCTCTAATGAATTTTCCATCAAACTTTGTGATTGGCACGGAAGTTTGAGATGTAGAAGCAGTTGCAATCTTTTGATTTGATAAAGTTGGTAATCCATGTGATCTTGGAGAAGGAGGTAAAGTAGAAAGAGATAGTGAATATTCACCTACCCCTTTGTCTTTAAACTTCAGTTTAGTATCAAGATTGTTTGTCAATTCTTGCAATTGGACTTGTAGATTAGAAGAAGAAACAACAAGAGCTTCTCTATTGTGTGGCACAAAAACATCTTGACTCACCCTAAGATTGGAACAAGTTTGGGTACTATTGTAATCAGCTTGTATGGTTATTTCTTGTCCATCATATGGAAACTTGATACATTGATGATATGTTGATGGTACGGCTTGCATATCATGAATCCACGGACGACCCAAAAGTATGTTATAAGACAAATCTCGATCTAGAACCTGACAAAAAGTATTCTTCACAACAGGTCCCACTCTGATAGGTAGCAATATTAATCCCTTAGAAGCTCTTTCTTCATCATCATATGCCTTAATAGTTATCTTCCTTCGTGAATCAATTTCATTTTCTGAAATTCCTAAGGCATTTATCAATTTTAAGGTACAAATATTCAAACCGGCTCCTCCATCTATTAAGACACGTCTAATTCGATGTTTATGGATCATGACTTCAAGATAGAGCGAGGAATTATGTGGATGTGTCATAGAAGCATCATCTTTATCGGAAAATGAAAGACAAGTGGGGGAAGACAAATGTCCTACCATGGCTTGAAATCTGTTTGCATCTAGATCAGTATCAACAGTTGTGTTCACAAGCGCTTCTTCTAAAATATTTTTGTGTATAGGGGATATTTTAAGAAGTTCAAGAATAGAAATTTGAGCTGATGTTTTTCTCAATTGATCAACCAGATTATATTGAGTTGGAGAAGAAATAGTTGTTTTAGATGAACTTCCTTTTAAAACAACCTTTGCTTGACCTCTTGTTGTTACATTAACCTGTTGATATTCTTGTTTTTCTTTAATTTTGATAACATTAATCCGATTATCATCTGTGTAAATATGGCGGATTATATTGTCTTCAACATTATGTATGCTTTTGGCTTTGGTATCCGATGTTTCCCCCTTTTGGTAATTTGGCAAAGGATCTTTGAATGCTTGATGATCATCATTGGTATGATGTCCCTCAATTGTAATAGTACCATTGTCAATTAAATCTTGTACTAGATTTTTCAAAGCTTGACAATTGTTTGTCCTATGGCCTTTACATCGATGATAATTGCAATAATACGAGTCATTCCATGATGGTGGTTTAACTTGTGGTTCATAATCTCTTTGTGGTGGTAAAGTGATAACCTTATTATCAAGAAGTTCCTTGAGAGCAGATTCAAGAGATTGACCCAAAGCAGTAAAAGTCCGTCGATTTGAAAAGAATGAAGGTCTAGACGGATTTGATATTTGGGTATTGCCAAGATTATTATTGAAATTACCACGATTTTGATTGGTATTTTGATTGGTCATGTTCTCTTGCTTGGAAATTTGTCCTTGTTGATTGTTGTTTCCTTGTTGTATTGTATTTCCTTGTGAATTGTTTCTTGGAACACTTGATAGATTGAAAACGGATGGCCTTGTTCATAAATTATTTGCATCCACTATACCATCATTAACAACATTTTTGTTTCTATTCCAAAACCTTGTTTTATCGTTGTTTTGATTTGATGTACTTGGATTATCAAGTTTTGTCACTCCCCTTTTAACCAAGGCCCCTTCAATAGTGATTGCATTTTCAATCAGTTTTTCAAAGTTATGAGGACAATGAAGGTTAAGCCTATAGCTTAATTCTGGATCAAGGCTATTGATAAAAATATCCATCTTTTCCTTTTCAGGAATAGGACGAGAATATCGTGCAAATAACCTTCTCCATCTTTGTAAAAATATAGTAAAGGATTCTCCTACTTTTTGTTTCACTTTACAAAGATCAAGCATTGTTATTTGATGTTGAATATTGTAGGAGTATTGTGAGATAAACTGATTTATCAACTCCTCAAAAGTTTTGATAGGTGGAGTAATTTTTGAAAGCCACTCCATGGATTGTACGCCTAGAATTCGTGGAAATAATCGCATCAAGTAAGTATCATCATAGGCGAATTCAAGACTCATGTTTCGGAAATCCCTAACATGGTCTATGGGATCAGTTTTTCCATTATACCTATCATACTTAGGAATTTCGCAATGTTTTGGAAATGGAATCATTTGAAGACTCCGATCAAATGGATAAGGAGATATGTCTTCCAAAACATATTTCTTTGTTGTACCTCCTTGCATTTCCTTTATTTGCCCTTGTAATTCTTTTATCTGTTGGTTAAGAGAACTAAAGTCATTAGGAGGATTTTCAGGATTTTGTTTAATCCCCTCTATGTCAAAGGTGTGAGGCAACTTAGCTCCTTGATTAGCTAATGTAAGAAAATATTTTTCTTTGTTACGTTCTAGGATTCTCTCCATAAGAGTATGGAATTGAGGATCTTGTTCTGCTTCTTGCAGCTTTTCTTCCGTTATCTCATCAAGATTAAATGTTTCCTCTTCTTTTTCATTTCGATCACCCATTTTACTAGTTGTAGTTTCTCCCTCGTCTTTTTCCATTTGTTTTTGAGATCTTGTGAAGACAGGCATAGATTTGTATCAAAATTTTACTCGCTTTTGATCAAAAGAGTTAAATAGTGCAATTGATGTGGTATGTATGAAGGTCAAGATAGAATGAAAATTCTATGACTTATACAAAATTTTCTAATCTTGTAGCTTGTGTTGTTCCCTAAGTGAAAGGAAAATCCTGTTGGTGGGAATATAAGCAAAAGATCTAGAAAAGGATGGTTGTTGCACTTTATGAAGTTTTGATCATGGTTTTGTAAAAAGATGGATTTAATGATAGATGCCTAATGTTTTCTAAGTTCTCTATTGTAAGATTTGATTTGGACGAGTAGAGTATTCGATTGCTGGTTGGGGAATATAACTAAAACGGATGCGTTGACTATGGTTATGCATTTGAGAAAGGGCTCTTCTTTGAAAATAAGCTTGTGAATACAAGGGCTCTATGGCATAATCATCTGAAAGACCTCTAACACAATCATCATGATACCTATGA